>SNQN01012411.1:0-16047 GCA_008642245.1 Bassia scoparia
TTTCTGCCTTTTATGGGTGTTGTTGTGTACTTTTAATGTGGAGTACCATTACTCACTTCTATGATCTTCAAGTTATTTTTAATAGTGTTTTATTTCATTCTAACTTCATCAAATGTTTCATATTAGTGTCATCGTCTTCTTGCTTAGTCTGAAAGATCACTTGATTTGGCTCACTACAGTTATACATTTTTTCAACTTAACCTCTTGCCTAGCAATTTATTGCGCCTTTTACATGTTGAATGAAATTCCTTATAACATGTTTATCAAATTTTATTCTGCATACTGATTTATATCCATACGAGGGAAGGAATTATTGTTCTTGAGTTTAAGTAAATAATGGCACTAAAGCATATGCACAAAGATCTCGGTTCATAAATGTTGAATCACAAAATGTTGAGACTACTCACTGCCCTGTAATAACATCATGCATACTTCCAGAAGTGCTACATTGCTTTCTTCTTAATAGATACACTATGGGTGGTCTCATCATGTTTGTTATTCTGTTATAACAAACTAGCCATTTCTGCATTCATCTTAGCCCTTAGATTAATACGTGTTTGAAACTATGTAATTTAAAGTTTCAGATATAAATGAAGCTATTAATATGTGTTTCAAGCTATTATATGTGTCTAAAACTATGCAATTTAAAGTTACTCAATTATTTTTCCCAAGTGATACAATAAGGGTGGTCTCAGGTTATTTTTTTCTCCTTTGTTACCTGATGTTTTATTGCCTCTTCAGTTGACCTTGAAGTTTGTTGACATATTATATATTCTTGCAGACTGACACATCCATTGCTTTAGAAACTAAATTTATGTGAAGATGGAAATTTGACAGCATAATGCAAGCTGTTGACAGCATTTCCTCTTAGTTCTCAGGATCATCTGCTTTCTACAGTAGGTAACTTTTCAGCCACAGAACTTATTTAAATTCGGGGAGATTTTTTCTTATTGTCATTTTTAATTTTTTAAAGGAATGCGTTTTCTTCGCTTTAATAATGTTTCAACTGAAGGAAATAATGTTGCTTATACGGTCTCAAAGATCATAAGCATTAAGATATATAAAGTCATTTTTTTCGAATTTCGCAAGCTCACTCTAAGATATTGTTTAATGTTGATAATTAAGGATGATGATCCCGAGTTTGTATCTTCTGCAATTGCGTCTTTTACACTAACATCCTTGACAATGAAAATTAGTTATAATCAAATTATAACATAGATCGGTTCTTAACTTTTCATGTTTTTACAAACAGTGCATATAACTAGTTTTGTGCTCCTTCAAACATTTTGTTTTCTATTTGTATCTAACGTATGTTCAGGTAGTGTTGTGTTATGGTATAAAGTTGATGTTGAGAATTGTTATTGTCAGTATACTTGGCCACACTCTCATCTCCTTCCCTTATCATGTGTTACTCTCATTTGTGTTTTGACTTTGTGTAGATTTATGCAGGTCAATTAACGTTAAACGACACATTTATGGAGAGACTAGTATTGACGATTACACGTTGGAAAAAACTAGTTTACCTTATTAATATAGCATTCTAGGATTATTTTGATGTTTTTCTAGTTTAGGATTTAAATGATAAAATGGATGTACTCCCTCCGTTTCTTAAAGTTCCTACCATATGCGTTTATTTGACTATTCACAAGTGAAGAGAATCTTGTGAATAACTATCATTTTATAAGAATATATATAGTCATGTGGGGTCTTGTTTGATTCAGGTTGATGAATACATTATTAATATTCAATTGTTATAATTTTTACAAATATACAACTAAAAATATGTTGAAAGACAGATGCATGATGATGTTTCATACTAGAAGTATGAACAATCAATATGAATGCTTGATGATCAAATGCACAAAGCAAAAGCATAACAGAAGGAAAAATCAGAGAGAAACTTCTTATTCATTGTATTGTGTTTTGTGATACAAGATGTCAAATGAATACAAGGAATAAGTGTCTTTAAATAGATAACTATAACAGAATGATGAGAAGAAAGCTTCAGAAAGAAGCTTATAACAAACTAACTGACTAGTTGTTACACAATAACTAACTAAACTAACTTATGAAAATGAGCTGGCAGAAGAGCAAAATGATATACTTTGAGCATGCTTTGAGCAAGGCTACCTAGTATCACCAATACCCCCCTTCAAGCTAGGATTGGTGGTGTGAACCAAGCCTAGATTGGARAAGAGCTGCTTGAAATGAGGAGATGGCAGGGCCTTTGTAAACAAATCAGCTAGCTGGTTTCTTGTAGGCAGATAAGTTAGRTGTATTAAACCTTCCAAAACTTTATCCCTAGTGAAATGACAGTCAACCTCAATGTGTTTGGTTCTGTCATGAAACACAGGGTTCCTAGCTATATGAATAGCTGATTGGTTGTCACAGTGCAATGTAACAGGCTTCAAATCATGCACACCCAATTCATCAAGTAACTGAACTAGCCAAGTTAACTCACTAGCAGCAGCAGCCATAGCTCTATATTCAGACTCAGCAGAAGACCTTGAAARAGTGGTTTGCTTCTTGCTTTTCCAAGAAATAGGAGATTTTCCTAATAGAACAAGGTAGCCAGTGATGGATCTTCTTGTATTTGGGCAAGCAGCCCAATCAGCATCAGAGAAAGCTTGTAGAGTGAGRTTAGAAAAACCATGCAGAAGAATCCCCMGATCAATAGTTCCAAAAACATACTGCAGAACATGTTTCAAAGCCTGAAGGTGAGGAGTCTTAGGATCCTGCATAAATTGACTGAGAGCTTGAACAGCAAAAGCAAGATCAGGTCTAGTATTTGTTAAGTAATTAAGCTTACCAACAAGGGACCTATAAAGAGCAYGATCTGGAACTGAYTCTCCTTGATCAGTGAACAATTTAAGATTAATAGGCAATGGAGTTGGAGAAGATTTGTTAATCTGCATGTTGCTAAAAGATAATAATTCCTTTGCAAATTTAGTTTGTGAAAGAACAAAACCRTGAGAAACTCTGTTTATCTCCATMCCCAGAAAATAAWTAATTGGACCCAGATCCTTTATACTGAAAGTAACATCCAAATGAGCCTTGAGTTGAAGAAGAACATCTTTATCTGTCCCAGTAAGAACAATATCATCTACATATACAGCAACAATAGTGAGATGACCATTTCTCTTTTTGATAAATAGTGAGTAGTCAGACTTAGACTGATCAAAGCCTTGAGATTTTAACTCAAACATGAGCTTTGCATACCACTGTCTGGAGGCTTGCCTTAGACCATATAKAGACTTCTTTAGCTTGCAAACCTTTCTTTCTGGATTTGGAATTCCCTTTGGCATTTCCATATAAACCTCCTRATAGAGATCTCCATGCAGAAAAGCATTATTTATATCCATTTGATAAACCTGCCAACCATGATGAGCAGCTAGAGCCAGAACACATCTTAGAGAGGGCATTTTGATTACTGGTGAGAAAGTCTCATCAAAYTCTATGCCTGMCTTTTGAGTGTATCCTTTGGCTACAAGTCTAGCCTTATATCTTTCCAAAGTTCCATCTGACTTGAGTTTAACRRTGTAAACCCATTTGCATTTGACTGGTTTCTTTCRTGAAGGTAACTGAACTTCTTCRCATGTTTCATTGGCTTTCAAAGCAAGGATTTCAGTCTCCATTGCTGTAACKCAGTGAGGTTGCTTAATGGCTTGTTCATAAGTAGTAGGTTCATGTAAATCAACCTGTTTGAGCAGAGGCTTTTGAATGGAGACTAGYTTACACCAATGGGTAGTAACTTGATTGRAGTGGTAATCAGTAAGATAGGAGGGTGGTTTCTTTGGCCTAGTAGAATGTCTGATAGAAGGTGTGGGCTGTATAGGAGAGTTGTTAAGTGGAGGAGAAGTAGAGGTAGGAGAATGAATGATGTCAGAAAGATCAATAATTTGGGGGGAATGAGTAGAGGCCTCAGGTTCAGGAAGAATTGCYGGATCAGACACAGAATTGGACTGGTGAAAGATGTCAGGTAAGTCATCATAAGAAAAAGGTGTTAAAGTTGTAGATGCAGGCAAGTATAGATGAGTAGTAGATGTAGTAATAGGTTTATTCTGCTGTAAATGGAAGGGAAAATGTAGTTCATGAAAAACTACATCCCTGGACACTGTGATTTTATGTGTTTCTAAATTCATAACCTTGTAACCTTTCTGCCCAATAGCATAACCAAGAAAAACACAAGGAACAGCCCTGGGTTCAAACTTACTCCTGTTCTGCTTAATTGTGCTCACATAACAAAGAGAGCCAAAAGTTCTTAAGAAATTATAGTCTGGCACCTGTTTGTATAGAAATTTGGTAGGGTGTAGAAAAATTGATTGGTTTGAGAGGCATTCTGTTTATTAAATAGGTAGCACACAAAAGGGCTTCTCCCCAGTAATGGATAGGTAATTTTGCTTGAAAGAAAAGAGCTCTTGCTGTTTCTAAAACATGTCTATGCTTCCTCTCAACTACCCCATTTTGTTGGGGAGTCTCAGTAAAGCTTGTGTCATGTAATATACCTTTTTGCAAAAGAAATTGTTTCATTGGACCCTCATAGATTTCCTTAGCATTATCAGATCTGATCCTTAACACTCTTTTGTTAAATTGTGTTTCAACAAGCATAATAAATTGTTGCATAACTGGAAATAAATCTGACTTATTCTTAATCAAATGAGTCCAGGTATATCTAGAAAAATCATCCACTATAGTGATGAACTGATTACATCCTGTATGAGTGGAAACCTTATAGGGTCCCCAGAGATCAATATGTAACAGTTGAAAAACATCATTGGTTTTGATAGTACTAATAGGAAAAGGAGGCCTAGTCTGCTTAGATCTAGGACAAATTTGACATATAGAATCATGCATACTGCTGGAAATAGAACAATATGATACAACATTTTTAATCTGAGCAAAAGGCAAATGTCCTAATCTTAGGTGCCAAAGATGGCCTTTATTGAAAGAACAAAAAGTATGAACTGAAGGTGCTGCATGATGTAATATAGCATTATTTTGAGGTTTGTGTAGCTGGTAAAGTCCATCATGCAAATTACCAAGAAGAGTTTGAGGCTCTTTCAAGGAGGGCCCCTGGACATAACAAGCATGAGGTGTAAAAATGAGGTTGCAAGAATGTTGAGCACAGAATTTAGTTACAGAAAGCAAGTTGAACTGAAAACTAGGTGCATGCAGTACAAGTCAAGCTCAAATTCTTTGTCTCGCAGTCTTAGTGTTAGTTGTATGCACCAGAAAGAAGTTGACTTTTCAGTTGTTAATTTTGTTGGGTTTATCAACCATAGTCATATACCCTTTCCTATTCGCAAGATGGAACCACCCGTGCTTGCACCGATTATTTTTTACTAGATGGTGGATACTAAGGAAAGCCCCAGTTGATAAGGGCCAACCGTCCGCCTTACAAGTCCCCATGTATGCGAGGATGTGACACCAAGAATTTGGTGTCAGTTGGGAGATGTCGATGCCACAGGTCTTCATCAAGTGGATGATAAAGGTTTTCAAGGGAAAGCAAAGGCCTAGGTAAGCTACATGATTATAGACTACGAAGGTGTCCTCCAGAGTCTGAGTGATGTTGGACTTCTCCGCAGGGATGATCATCTTTTCCTTCACCTTCGGCTCGACCAAGCCAATGTGCGAAGCATAAATGGCTTTGTGGGTTCGAAGTGCGAGGACCCAATTCTTTCGCACTCGAATGATACAAGACATGGTTTGTCCTGGTCCACGTCAATGCTGGACTTATCGTCCTCGTTTTTCTCCCGAGCCTCTTTGAAGAGAGGAGCTAGCGAAATGTCATCTGTTTCGTCGCCGAATTCAGCCTCGATCTCAACATTGAGAGCCCCGTCGAAGTCCTCATCCCTGACATTTCCTGCACTTCACCCTGAGGTGCTGGGAAGTTTACTTCCATCCACTTCCTCATAAATTTTGTGCTTGGGGTCCTTGTTGGCGACGTGCTTTTTCCAAGGCATATTTGTATCTTGCACAGGGAAAATATCAAGGATGGGACGAAGGCTTAAGGAAAAGGTAGAAAAAAGGAGAAGGGTCGAAGAGCATTCGGTCTAAATTGAGTCAGGCGAAGTTGGCCTAGGCCCTTCGAAGCCCCCAACTCTATGCTTAATGGGCAAAGAGTCTGTCGAACTCACATCACTCATATTATTACTTTTATAAAAAAAAGAATAAAGAATAAGGGGCAAAGAAAGTAAAGTGCGATCAATACCTGAGTGTGAGTTGAGTTGCGAAGTTGAAAAGGTAAAAAAAGTGCGAAGCGTAATTAGTCAATTGGTGAAAGTGTAAACTCAAACTGTCTTCAAACTTAATTGAAATGCAAAAGTAGAGAAGTAAGAAAGAATTGTAAATTCTACAAAGAAGTCAAAGCGAATTTTTCTCTCTATCTGTCTGCACCTATTTATAGGGAATCAGGGTTTACGTGGCTGGCATTTCGAAATTCGAAATCCCTGTTGCACAATAAAGGAGAAAACGGGGAGTTTGGTTTCTTGCTTTATTGTGAATGCTCCTACTCTACGAAGCGCGAGGAGCTCAACCCATTCCAAGGTAAAAAAAATAAAAACTATCTATCAAAGTGATATTTTCGTGGGTGTTTCATTGTTTTGCGAAGATTAACTTTGCGATTCCATGGTCAAACACCTTATAAACCTAGAGGTTTAGAGGGTCTTTGAGGGGCAAATGATGTGCTAAGTGAAAATCCTTGGACACGTGTCCTCCTAATATATAGTCAAAGCGTTCTACGTGGTAAACGCTACGAATAAAATTAATCAGACAAGAAAAGAATCGAGAATCAAATGTTTGTACACCAAAGTGGTAGTAATAGATAATCAATGGTATGGATGGGTGACAAGTGTCACACATCCAAGCTTCCAAAGGTTAAGGTGGATTACCTATAAATACCCCGAAAAAAAGTCATTTATGGGACATTCATTACAACCAACAACCAACCAACTTGAGAGCAACTCTCTCTACTTTCTCTCACTACATCGCACTTTCAATCCCTTTGTTCCCGTACGTACTAAAGCATCGGAGGGGAGATAATCTGAATAGGATTATTCTCCTTTCTACATGTGCTAAGGAAGCGTAGCGCGTACAAGTTGCTAAGGATCTTGACTAGTTTTAGGTCTCACCTTTTCTTGCTAGGAGGAAGAGCCAAGTCTCCCATCCTTTATTCCATAGAGGTCAGCTCTCCCGAAGTAGCATTGACGGGAAGGCTCCACCCATCTCTTAACCATGAAGTTGAGGAAATGTTTTAGCATACTTCAGTTCACTTGCTACAACAAGTATTTTATTAAACAAAATTAATAATAAAAAGAAAAGAGAAAGTTAGATTCAATAGCAACAGAATTTCTACCTATATTTTCAAAGAAACGAGTTCGAAAGTAGCGACGGAATTGAGAACCTTGGATTTTGTGAACGATTTATCTTTATTACAAGTGATTTGTGAGAGAGAGAGAGAGATATAGAGAGAGAGTGAGAGAGATTTGAGAGCTTCAAATTGCACTGAGTACAAGCGAATTCGTTGATGTTCAATTAAGCACCGAGAGCATGTATTTACAGGCGTTTTGGAGTAGGATAGATAGAATTAAGAATTAGGCATAAGGAGTAACAACCGTATATACGATACAGGAACCACATATACGGTAGCGTCATCTCATCCATATATACGATTATCCTAACCGAATATACGGTTCTTTTTGACGTGGCATGCCACATAAACGATCCGTGTGCTCAACTCTAATTATAAAACACTTGACGAGGTTTAGCTAACTATGGCCTACGTCCTCCTACCCTATGTTCTTTTATTAATCTACTCCGAAAAATAAATAACACACTCCCTACTGTTTCCCTACTCCGGGAGCTAGTACACCCCACACTCTACTCCGAATGTGCACTCGACTTACACTCGTAAGCCCTTTGTGTTTGAACTCACAAACACTCACCCAACAATTAACTCCTCTGTTGATCACTTTGAAATTAACAATTTTCTCTCGTTTAATCTCACTTCTTGAAAGCTAATAAGAGAATATTTTTATACTCTAGGGTGCTCTTATATATGACTTGATGTAGGGTTTTGTGCTTAAGTGTTTTCTCTCAATGATGCTCGTATTTTATACAAGAGTGAGATATCTAGAATATGGACAAGCAAATGTATATATATGCTTTGGATACATTACCCTAGTTTCCATAAATCACACAAACTTGATCAACAAGTTATAATGTGATTAACATTTCTCTCTCTCTCTCTCAACGCCGTTTTCTAGGTTCTATGATGCTGTTTGCAGCAGCCATTGTTGCCTGAGATCGACTCTTGAGGTATGAAAGACGATTGTTAGGGATTTTCTCTCTCCTGTTTTTCCTCTCTACTATCTCCTCTCCGATTATCGGTCAGTTGCTATGTTCAAGAAGAAAGGAAAGAAACCCTCGTATGGAAGCAATCGAAAGTTGGCTTTAATGGACTCGAATGTTAAGACTCATTTTGCTAGGGTTCCGTTGCGGGACCCATTGGAGGACCTCTCAATGGTGGATTGCGATGATGATGCTCGGATTCTCTCGCTGGAGGATTCGCTTCGTGAATTGGTGGATGGCTCGCGGATGAAATCCAAGTTTAGTGAGTGGCTTTCGGTGCTTAATGATAGACCTTCTTCTTCTCGAGGTGAGGGTTTGCCTTCTGTTTTTGATTCGGCGAGTCGATTTTTGGGTGTTATTGCTAACTCTCGTACTGATGGTGTTATTGCCAATTGTTCTCGTATTGGGGGTGGATCTATTACTGTGCCGATTGTGGGACCCTCTCCGGTTACTGTTCGGAGTGGTGGTGGTGTTACTCCACCGCCTTTGAATGAATCTGGCCTGTTTTGATGGCTCTGAATGATGGGTTAACGACGAAGGGTGTGGCTAATACCTTGAAATTGACCTTAGTTGATGTGGAGGATGAATTGGCTTATTGGCAGCTTGCTATTGTTTGCTTTGTTATGGGGGCCAATCCTTTTCCTAAAGTATTTGAGGGATGGATAATGTGTACAAGGTGATTCTAGTGAAGAAGTGAGTGTTTGACCGTGACACTCGTGACAAAGCTCTTCGGACAAACCATTTATTGTTTGACAAGAAACCAGTGGCGGTGAAACAATGGGAGGATGAGATGGATTTTTCTAAACCTGTGAAAGCAACTATGGCTACTTTGGTTCAACTTCCTAATTTACTTGTTCGATATTGGGGCGAAGGTTGTTTGGCAAAGATTGTTAGTTTGATTGGGAAACTAGTGAAGCCTCATCAAGCTACTCAAAAGTGGGATTGTTTAGCTTATGCTCATTATCTTGTTGAATTTGAAATTGGTGCTAGTGTCCCTGAACAAGTTCATTTTTGAGAATGAGAAAGGTGTTCTGGTGTCTCAAGAGGTGAAGAATGAATGGAAGCCTGTGCAATGTTTGAATTGCTATTTATTGGGACATGTGACGGTGCACTGTCGGAGGGCGGTGAAGCAGACTTGGAAACCTAAAGTGCGGCCTGTTACTGTTGATATTCCAATGGTGGAGCCTTTAGGGGTGGCTCGGGATGTGGCAGTGGTTCTTGACAAGACTCGGGCTGAGTCCCATGGAGTGAGTGTTCTTGTTTGTGGTGATCAGATTCAAGTAGCGAATCCAGATTATTGGCAGGTGGTATCTTCTCGAAAGAAGAATAAGAGGGTTTCTTCCACTGTTGTTGGCTCAGCTATGATTGCTCGTGGTGGTGAGGAGTCAATGAGGCTGCCTGATCATCTATTTGTGGGTGAGGTTTTTGTGGAGGCTGTTCCAGATGGGTCCCTAAGGGGAATGGATAGAGTTGCTTTCTGGAATGTGAGGGGTCTTAATAGCCCCAAGAAGTAGAAAATTGTGAAGGATTTTCTGCTTAGTAATAAAGTGGGTTTGGTGGGGTGTAGGGCTTCACCCCCCTTCGAGGGGGTTGACCTCAGCTTCAGTGTCATGGAATTGAGCCATTGAACCAGCATGTGAATGTGTTGGGGTGTGTTTTCGAGTTGAGGGGATCGCCACCGTGCCTATATAGGTTAATCACAGACGCCCGAAACATTGGTGCCAAATTAATGGCCCCACTATTAGATCCATTAACCAGATTGTGGGTTCGAGGACATGGTACGAATCAGATCTTTGACCCAATTCGCCCGCATGTAGCGGCCTCTACTCGGTCTCATTGTAGTTCCATAAATCATAACAATTGAATTCAAAGAGCCTATTGAATTGATCTTGGAAGTATACTAACCTAATATTACTAGGTGGGTTGCTATTATGTACAAACAATGACTTCTACCATGGATAAAGCGATCGCTTGATTATTAGTCAATATTAATAAGGTGCCTAGAAAACAAGTTGTCCATGATTATCTGACTTTAATGTGATAAGCAATTGAATTCCGGTCTTGTTTAAGCAATATATACAAGCGTGACAAAAATATGTACAAATGAAACATGAAGACAAAGGTTAGTAAAGCATAATATACATGTGTATCCTTCTCACCTTGTCTCTGCAAATAAACAAATCGTTAAAGTAAAAASMAAACGCCCTTTGATCGAATTGCTAATCAAGACAAATAAACATGTTAGTATTGACAATAACGATATGCATAATAATAAATTGTGACAAGATGATGATAATAATAATAAGTGTTAACGAAAACGAATTTGAAAACGTGAATAACAATCCTACATATTTACATGAGATGATTCAAAAGTCAGTTTCTACATTGTGTAAATTAAYTTGAAACTCGTAATAATAATTAGTCAAATTAAAAGAGACAAAAGGAATTTAAAAAGAGTGAAAAATATGTCTTAGGTGAGTAATCTCAGAGTTATACCTTGATTTCGTTCGTCGAATCGATTCGAAAAGGATGCGAAACTCYTATTTGAATGTGTATGTGTATGGGACAAGAGACTATGTGTGATGAGGCTCGGTTGTATGCTCAAAGTGTTTGTGGTATGCTCGTAGTATATCTGAGGTTGCGAAAGGTTCTGAAGTCGTAATGTGTTGGGTCGTCACAGTTCCCCAAAACTCGAGAGGCAAGGCCGTATTTATAGGCACGAAGGCACAATGTGAGCGTATATACGCTCATGGTGAGCGTATATATGCTCATAGGGAGAGTATATACGCTCATGCTGGTGAGCGTATATACGCTCCTTTGAGCTATATACGTTCAGTTATTTTTTGCTTAATTTCGAAGATTTTTCTTATTCTGCAAGATTACGGATGAATCTAGACATCRCCTCCTCCAAGAAATACGATTCTAGGGAGTTCTAGGGGATTCCGGAACGTTCCGTGTATTTTTTTGGTATTTTCCGTATTTTCTGCGTATTCCCACGTATTTTGATATTGTAAATATTGCAAAATTCATAGAAAATCGTAGAAAAATCAGAAAAATAATCTAAAAATACTGGTGAACTCAGAAAAATAAGAAGAATGCAATGAAAAGTGAAAATTCATGAAAATCACCAGTGCAAGTTTTTAAAAAAATCTTACAGTTAATAGAAAATTCCGAAAAATAGAAAATGATTAAAGAAAATTCTTTWGGCCTCTTGATTGYRCTTTGCCTCATGATTTCGAGTGTGAATTCACATATTTTGAAATTTCTACGAGTTCAGCTGCGTCTTTTCGGAATCGAATCGATCACGAAACGTGGTATGTTTTATCATCGATTACTCATTTGGGGAGACACATTTGGGTTTCTACATGGGGTTATTGGAAACCAATATAACACTTGTGAATTTTGCTAAGGTCTATCAATTCCTTTATGATGGATGGTGTTGTGTGTCCAATTTTTCTCTCAATAAAGGGGGGAGAATTCTGATTCTGTGGTTGGATTCGGTGTTTCGGGTTAATGTGCTTGCAGTGGAATCTCAACGTATTCACCTTGATGTTTTGCATTTTGGGACTAAGGTCTCTTTTCATTGTACTTTTGTTTATGGCTCTAATGTTTCGAAAGAGAGAGGTTTGTTGTGGTCTAACCTTGCAAGTTTTTCTGTGTCTTTTCCATGGGTTGTGTGTGGTGATTTTAATAATGTGTTATTTGATGATGAGAGGATTGGTTCCCCTGTTCTTCCTTCCGAAACTTCTCAGTTTAAGAATTGTGTTGATCTTTGTTCTCTAGTTGATATGCATGGTAAGGGGTCTGTTTTCACTTGGAGTAACAGGCAGTTTGGTGTTGATAGAGTTTGCTCTAAAATTAATAGGGTTTTAGTTAATCCTGATTGGTTGCAATTGTATCTTGAGGCAGTTGCTCAGTTTTTGCCTGGAGGTGTGATGGACCATTGCCCGTGTGTTATTCACATGGATCTGCAGGGAGTTAATGTCAACAGGTCCTTTAAATTTTTTAAATATTGGACTGACCATGCTCTTTTCTTGGAGACTGTGCAGCATTGTTGGAGTCAGGTTCTGTCTAGCACCCTGATGTACAAGGTTTGCAGGAGGTTGAAAGCTTTGAAGTTGAGGCTTCCTAGTACTTGCTTCAGACTCAATTACTCTTACATCAATTCGCTCAGGATCTTTGGTTGCAACTTGTGGAGAAACAAGCTGGGAAGGTTTTCATTTCTCACAATGCTCAGTATACTGCTTGGTTGCGTTAGAAGGCTCGATTGGCTTGGCTAAAAGATGGTGATGCGAATACCAGGCTTTTTCATCAAGCTATTAGGATGCGGTAGTATCAGAACTCCATTTATCATATTGAGGATATGCAGGGTGCGACTGAGGAGACTATGGATGGTATTGCTAATGCTTTTATTCAGTATTATTCTATGCTCTTAGGTCAGGATCATGCGGTTTCCCCCATTCAAGAGGATATTGTTAGCAGAGGTCTTGTTATTTCTACAAGTCAAGCTCAAATTCTTTGTCGTGATTTCACTCCTTCTGAGGTGAAGGAAGCTCTCTTTTCTATTTCTGACCTGATGGGTATAATAGCAAGTTCTTTAAGTCTTCTTGGTCTGTTATTGAGGCTGATTTTACTGTTGTTGTGCTTGATTTCTTCAAAACAGGAAAGTTGTTGAAGCAAGTTAATTCTACTAAGTTGACCACGATCCCTAAGGTTTCCCATCCTAGGAATGTTACTAAATTTTGGCCGATTGCCTATTGCAACACTATCTATAAATGCATTTCTAGGATGCATGCTATGAGGCTCAAGTGTGTTCTTCCTGATATCATTAATACAGTGCAAGCAGGCTTTGTCCAGGGTCGGCATATTGTGGATAATATTTGCATCATTCAGGATTTAGTACACAAGTATAATAGGAAATCTAGCCCTCCAAGCTGTTTGGTTAAAATTGACATTCGCAAGGCCTATGATTCAGTAAATTGGTGTTTTATAAAGGCTATGTTAGTAGGTCTTCATTTTTCTGCTCGTTTTGTGGATTGGATTATGCCTTGTGTCACTTCTCCTTCTTTCTCTATTTTTGTCAATGGCTCTACTCATGGTTTCTTCCAAGGGAAACAGGGCTTGAGGCAAGGGGATCCGATTTTTCCTCTCCTGTTTGTTGTTTACATGGATTACTTGTCTAGAGTTCTTGATATTGTTGTTGTTCACCAGCAGTTCAGGTTTCATAGCAGGTGTCGGAGAGTGGGTTTGTATCATCATATTTTTGCTTATGATCTGTTTTTATTCTGCCATAGTGATATGGAGTCTATCTTGCTCCTTTTCAAGGGACTAGCTACTTTCTCTTCTGCTTCTAGCCTTGTGGCGAATGTAGGTAAAACTCCTTTCTACACCTGTAATGTTCTTGTGGTTGATCGATCTGATATCATTGAGCAAACTGGATTTAAGTGGGAAGCCCTCCCTTTTAAGTATCTTGGTATTACTATTTCCTCCAAGAAATTATCTTGTGCTGATTGTATGATTCTTACTGAGAAAATTGCGGCTAAAATCAAGACTTGGGGGTCTAAAGCTCTCTCTTATGTAGCTCGGGTACAGTTGGTAAACCCTGTGTTACTCACTTACACTCCTACTAGGCTACTATCTTTTTTATTCCTAAAAGAGTGTTAGATGTGGTCTCTGCTATGTGTCGGAACTTTCTGTGGAATGGTGACCCCAATAATCATTATGGTTGTTTGGTTGCTTGGGATCTTATTTGCAGACCTAAGGGTAGCAGTGGATTGGGCTTTAAGGACTGTTATCTTTGGAATATGGCCTTGATTGCTAAATATGTCTAGAAAAATGCTAGTAGGAAGGATTCCCTTTGGATCAAATGGATTAACTATGTGTACTTAAAAGGTGTGGATTTTTGGGATTATGTGGCTCCTCATTCTGCTTGTTGGACTTGGAAGGAGATTTGTCGGATTAAGGATCGGATAAATGGATCTGGTCTTGGTTGGGTGTGCCTAAACATGCCTTTATTTCTTGGGTTGCAGTCCAAGGTAAGCTGAGAACCAAGGATAAGCTAGTTACAATGGGTTTGCTTAAAGATCAGACTTGTGTGTTGTGTCATCAGGGTGCTGAGAGTATGGACCATCTTTTTTTTGCATGTGCTTATAGTGCGCATTGTATTCTGCTTTAGCAACATCGATTGCATGTCTCTGGTTGTTGGACTAGCCTGCTGCATAGTGGGAAATGGATTTCCAAAAGGGTCAAGGGTTGCTTTAAACGTAGAATGGTATTCGCCTGCTTAAATGGTGTGATTTATGGCATATGGTAACAAAGGAACAATGCTTTATGGAATGGTTGCTTAGTTAGGCCAGCTTCTGTTGTGTCTTATGTGATTAATGATGTTAAGTATAGGGTTGAATTGTGTAGGACCTTGACAAGGAAGGAGGTGGAGTTTCTTAGTAGTTTGTAGTGTGTTGTAGTGGGGTGCTGCTTTTTTGCTGCCCCTGCGTTGGGTGTTTGTTTTCTTGTTTTTATCCTCTATTTCGTTGGTGTTTGTATCAGTTTTTTTGAGCTTAATAATATTCACTTACATTTTCTCAAAAAAAAGGTTATAATGTGATTTATGGAAAGCATTTATCTTATGCATTTTTATCCAAAGAATAAAATAAAATAAGATAAATACTCCCAGTATTATGGTATCCAAAATAGATACACTTATTTTTCCAGTTGCTTAGAATATTTTATAAAACATATCTTTGAAAAAATAGTTTACGAAATCCTTTTCAATGCAAGCAGCTAAGATATTCCACGTAGTGAACCTAGTTCCTGAACTTGGTTACCTACTTTGATTATGTTATGAATTCTGTTCCAACATTATACCAGAATTCATAACATAACTTATCACACTTATAAACACTTATATTACCCAAATATACAAGTCATACTACGAAACACATTACACGGAAACCTAGATAAACTACAAAGTACAAATCTTCTTTTTTATGAAATCTTCTAGACTTGAATAATCTTCCTTGAATACATCAATTATGACCAATGCATCTTTCTTCGAATGACTTTGAAAAGGCCTCCATGCTCCAAGGCTTGGAATCAAACTTAGATACTGCATATGTGTAGGGCTTCGCCCCGCCTTAGGGGGCGTGACCTCAGCTTCAGTGTCATACAATTGAGCCATGGAATCCGCATGTGAATGCGTTTGGGTGTGTTGTCGAATTGAGGGGATCGCCACCGTGCCTATATAGGTTATTCACGGACGTCCGAAACATTGGTGCCAAACTAGTGGCCCCACAAATAGGTCCAGTAACCAAAGTGTGGGTTCGGGGACATGGTACGGATTGAATCAGTAACCCAATCCGCCCGCATGTAGCGGTCTCTACTCGGTCTCATTGTAGTTCCATAAGTCATAACAATTGAATTCATGAAAACCTGTCGATTTGATCTTGAAAGCGCACTAACCTACTATTACTAGGTGGGTTGCTATTATGTACAAACAATGACTTCTACCATTTATAAAGCGATCACTTGATTATTAGTCAATATTAATAAGGTGCCTATAAAACCGGTCGTCCATGATTATCAGAGTTTAATGTGGTACGCATAATTTCCGGTCTTGTTTAAGTAATATATACAAGTGTGATAGAATATGTACAAACAGAACATGAAAACAAAGGTTAGTAAGCATAATAATGTATATGT
>SNQN01012413.1:0-12797 GCA_008642245.1 Bassia scoparia
ACAAAAGGAGTGCATAAAAAAGAGAATCATGGTTGGTCGCATAGTATGTACATAACTCCTTAATAATTTGGAATTTATAGTATAGTTTGTTCTTCAATTACTCACTCTTGTACTTGTTGTTAAGAGAAATAATAAGTAGTAAATTCGACCGTTAGAATTCCTAGGACTTTGGGTTCTAAGAGCAAAGATATCCTCAAATAGTAAAGATCATGTAAGCTTAATATCCACAACACATGACATAACGCAGATAAAATAATTACTATGCAACGATGTAATTAAATACAAGCGCACTTCAGAAAGATATATCAAAAGCGACAACTGTGAAGGACTTACACTAAAAGAAGAATCATACAAAAATCTTGCAATTACAGGAAAGTCTATAGTCAAGGTTGTTGTAATAGTATTAGGTGTAAACAATGAATGAACGGAGATACGCACGCGGAATCGCCGACACCACAAAACACAAATGATATACCTTGTCTACTGGAGGAAATTGCTCGGCAGAAATGTGTACAGAGACATTGCTCAGATTGTGTTGTCGTAGATATCTAGAAAGAATTTTGTTGTTGTGTATATCCACTCACATAGGGATCGTTATATAGTAATGCTTAATAAGGTGAGACACATTACGTTAGACCCAGTAATTAAACCAAGTCTATATTTAGAATTGCATTACACTTCTCAGGCAGTGACGCTGCAATATATTAAGAGATATCTTAGGCGGATGTTTAGTTTGGCATTGATTCCGTCAGTTGTTACTATTTTATGTACTCCCACTAATAAGAATAGTTTTAAACCTGAAACTTTATTATTTAATCTCAACTCTACTTGGTGAAGTCTATATTATCCAAAATTGAAATTAGGGTATTTATCCTATTAGTAGTCTATGTCTTGTTTAATGTCAATCTCCAAAAAGTCTTTTCCAAAATCTCTGTATAATATACTTTTTGAATTTTTTCTTTGAAAGCCATGATGATCTAATAAACCGAATTGAACATAGCAGACACATAAAAATTTAATTAATAAGAGCGCACATTCCTGAATTAGTATGTTAGCACTACCAACATTCTAACTTCTTCCACTTTCATAACTTCAAGTTTTCGCAGTAGATATAATGCAAGTACATTTCAAGATAGATGTGTTGATAAAATATTCAAATCACATAGATTATGACAAATGAAAGATAATCAATCAGCGATCAATAATCACATTAATAGATTCTGGCAACTAAAATATCTAAGAATTTGTCTGATTCAACTTGAAAAAGCAGTCCAACTTATTAAGAATCCAGGTAATTTAGCAAATTGCTGAGTACAATATTTGCACTTGAGCTAACATTCAGAATCATGCATATGTTGATCATTGGATTTCACTAATACAAAGGAGGATATGATACCAATATCGCCTAAGAAAGTTGCTTAATAGAGATCCAGATCCAAAGTAATACAACCATTTATGCTATTCGTCACCCAAATGAAAATAATACACAGAAATCTTAAGGCTTCCACAATGCACCTTGAACCACATCAAGGATTTCATGGGTAATTTCTAAAAAGCACAGAAAGACTGCTTACCTTAGTGTAAATATGCAATCATTATGACCCTAATAGTTACAATAAAAGCTTATAATTGGGATGAAAGCTTCTTCATAACAATATTATAGTGAATATCGTCCGTATGCGGGTCATCACCTTGGATGAAAATGTTTATCTAATCTTCAACTAACCTGCCGGGATAACAATCGAGATAATATCAGGTTTGTACAATAATCCTGATTTTTGCTTATCCTATACTATCACGCCAATCTTTGCCAATTGTTTACGAAATAAAATAATCAGAGAAATCATTAAAAAAAAATAAAGTTTACTGACAATGAGGCAATCATCTGACATAATTTCCTTCAAAGTTTTCCATTACAAGAACAATAATTTAAAAACAAAACTGAACAAAATACACAAACTTAACTAATAAATGACAATCACCTAAACTCAATCAAGCGATACCAAAAAGCTTTAGGCAAATCATTCTCACATTCTAAACATTCTAAAAAATCATTGAAAAAATACACAATAAAAATGGAAGGCTTCCAACTAAGAAGCACATGCCTTTTTACAGAGGGGGGGAATGGGCCAGGTATGCTAGCTTATAATCAGTAATTCTTATAATAAGCACTCAAATTTCAACATTAGCAATCATATGCAACATTAGTAGACCTAAACCTGAATGTCGAAATCTTGGAAGGCACATGAATAAAATTTTCCAAATTTACAAACCTGTGACGCCTTGCATAAGGTAATGGCCATTCCGGTTGCATCGTGACACCACTGGTCCAAGTTATCCCTTGGATTCCCATCACTAGAAAGATAGTTTCCACTTGGAAGTCTTTTACTCATCATGTATCTTAGAGTCTTCTTGACATCCTCAACATCATCTTCCWGGAGAGGAAAGTGAAGCAAAACATGCATTATCCCAACAAGGCCATGAGGGGCACCAAAKTAGCGTGTCCCATGCCATCTAAACATCAAAGGACACCACGGGTTATCAGAAGCTCCAACTCTACTCCTGCAAAGATAGCCTCAACTACATGCATGAGCAGATCATTTGACAACACCTCTTTTACAAGGTGCTTCTTGATGAACAAATCTACCCATAGAAACCCTGCTCTCCCACACAGAAGATCATATGACATTTCGAATCCCCCTTCTTCAGGTCCTACGGGAAGGGATTTTTCGTTTGCCACCTGAAAAATCATGACGTGGCATAAGTTCTCCATATATGTTCCTACAGTCCAACCTAGCTAGTAAGTATAAAACCCCATTTAACAATCATATCGTAACAAAACAATGTCATTATATTATCTACATTAGATTGGTTATGAATTAGGTCAGCTTCATCATAACCATCATTTACATAAGAATCCCCAACATGTCTAGTTTTTCATTTATTCAAATTAGACATAGTATCATTATACTCTTGAGTAAAAGTTTTTGTTACATTCCTATCTTATCATTGTGGTACAAAGGTACTAATAAATTACGAGGGTGACATCAAAGATAGCAAGCAATGGGGCCACCAGCAGAAAATTCTAAGCAAGGATATACACAACACAACATTATGTAGATTTTTTGTTAGAGTTATTCGCTCCACTTATTGTTGGATCATGATAGCAAGCAACATTTTATTGGCATCTAACTATTAAATAATGAGTAGCAATAACAAATCATGAGGAAACCAGGGCAATTCACAACACCACTGATCATAATTTGAGACAAAAACCTCATAAACATGTCCAAGAAATGGCCACAGCTAAGTGGTCCCCTATATAGTTCATTGATGACAGCACCAAGCGCGTAAATTCCTCTAGCACTCAAAAATGTACTAATTGCATGCAATAATAGTAGAAAGCTCATCCATTCGCACACTATCAATATTAATCATTATAAATTTAATAATTTGCAACGAGGATAAATTGGCGATGAGTTAGTAACTTTTATGTATGTAAATACTGTATTAGGATGATCGACTCTTTCTTAGCCTTATCAACACAACCCTCACACTCACTCCGCGCCCTTAAACTTTAAAATATTAAGATGATGCATATAATTGCCAAAAGGCCATGTCCAAAACTCTAAATAATTAGAATACTGTATTATTTCTTCCAATAACAAATATCAGTTGACCACAAAATTCCTCATAAAAGACACTCAAACATTCACAAGTCTCTCCTTGTTCTTCTTTCCTTTTTTCCCCTCTGTATTTGGGAGATGATCAAGTATTCCCTTGTTTTCCTCGTTCATTTCCATCTAATACAATACATGAGAACAACAACTTACCGTGACGAGAATCACCGCATTATAGTAATCAGAGCACCTTTTCTAGGTTCACCTGCAATGAACTCATCATTGACTGTCAATGATCATCATCAGCTCAAATTACAAAAGACAATAGTTTATAACAAAATAAGATTTAATCATAATCACATTAATTTCAACAATGGCTCAAAACTCAAAATTAAAGAAATCCACTACATTTCACCTACATAATAAGAGATCCTTTCAATGACTCATGAAAATAATCAAATAATTTAAATTCATAAAAATAAAAAAAATCAAGCAAGTACACAAGAACACAACATCAAACACCAAACAGTAACCACAAAATCCCCTTCAAATTCCAAAACTTTCAAGACTTAAAACAAGATCAGTTAAAAATTCAGTAGCAATTCACTACATTTTCAATTTTGTGCTCCACAACCTGCTCCTCCGATCCGACAGTACATATTTTTTTGTCCTCCGATGCCTGGTCCTCCTACGCCTTCTCCTCGTTGATTTTGAAACAACAACAATGTTCTCAACCCTAAAAATAACCACATATATCCCCGAAATAAAAACCTTTCAAAATTCAAAATATCAAACCCATTATAAATAGAGCTTGATAGATTCTATTTGATGATTGAAGCTTTCTCTCTTCACGATCTCCTCCTACTATGACAAGTTTGAAAAATTTGAATATCAACAAAAGAGAGAAGGGTTCAGGTTTATTGATAACGTTATAGATGGAAGAGTGGGAGTGCTGTGGACTAAGTGGAGAGTATGGCTGAAAACTAGAGTGAGCTAATATAGAATGGAGGGAGATTAATTTAACACACAAACATCACAGCTCAACCTAATCATCCAAAAAAAAAACAGAATCAACAAAAGCTAGTTAATTAAATCAGAACTTACAGAACATGAGCATCAACCCTTTTGAACAACCAACCCAATTTTGAAGATAAAAACCGAAACATTGAGGCTGAGCAATTTGGAAAATATCAGGCACACCCTCAATCGTCCATTTTCAATCGATTGGCAACTTCATTCGATCTCACCCCAACTCATGTTTCCTCGATCCTTCTTTAATTTCATCTTCATTTGCTCCATCTGCGATGAAACACCCGGAAAGAGAGAAGGGTTGCTAATCCACAGAAAGGAAGAAGGCGACATGTCTTTATGTGGGAAATTGAACACAAAAAAGGAAAGAGAAGGGAAGTGCCCCTCAAAGTCGACACGGGAGCTCGGAGCACCAACAACAGCAAGCAAAAGGAAGGAGGAAGAAGGCTGAGTGGGATCACGCATGATTTCCCTTGCGATGTGTAGTGTGCAAGTGTGATGGGTAGGGTTAGTTGGTGTGGGCTTTTGGGGGTTGCAATTGGATGGGCCTTTGGGGAGGGTTGCGGATTGGGCTATGGGGAGTGGGCTGACGTTGGGCCATACCTACTGTTCGTACTGTTCAAGTCTACAGTAACGGCTTATAAACTTTTTAAATTGTATAGATTATACTACTATGCATGCTGATTTTTTTGGGTACAGTTGTTAGATGTCAAATATGATCAATGAGATAAAGAGTGAAGATGAAGTTGTTGAGATTGAACCTAGTGGGGTATGGAGTGAATCTATTGAATCTTACTTGATAGGCTTGATAGAGGATGAAGTGAAAAAGGGCAATAGACTAACTTTTACTCTTACTAAGCCAACTTGGAAATTGATCAGACAAAAACTAAAGGAAAAAACAAAGAAAGAYTATAGCCAAGAACAAGTTAATAATAAGTACAATCAATTGAGGTCAAAACGGAATCAATTTAGCAAAATACTGGAGGAGACTGGAATTGGATACAATGATGTGACTAATCAACTTTCTGATGAGGATGCTATATGGCAAAAATTGTATGAGGTATTTTAATGAGCATTTCAAGTTCTAAGATTTTACCGAAGGAACTATATATACATATTACCTAATAAACCTTTTTTCCAATTTTTTTTGTTTTATTGTAACAGAAACATGAGTCAGCTAAAACTTTTAGGAAGAAAGGATGTAAGCATTATGATAAACTATGCAMATTTTTTGGTGATACAACAACTAATGGTGCTAGTTCCCATCCTTCTACTTAAAGCCCTTCTGATAGTGATAATGAAAATGACACAGAAGGAGAAGATGGYGATGAACAGGGTCAAAAGGCCAAAACAACAAAGACTACTATAAATCCTAAGAAGCTTAGGGAGAAAGTTAATATTGCAATGGCAGATGCTTTGGTAGCTATGAGTGAGAACTCTAAGAAGAATCTTGAACTTCTTGAGAAGAAGATGAGTGCCACAAATTCTAGTGTAATTGCAACACACAGTGATGGTAGTGGGAATTATCTGGAGGAGAATCGTGATATGCTAATAAAATGAATGCATAGATATATTGAGTACTCTTGACGATGTTGATGGGGCTTCCTTTGCAAAAGCAACTACACTCATCCATGATGATCCTTTGTGGAGGATGATCTTTCTTCGAATGCCAAATGAAAAGAAAAAAGATTTTATGCTTAATATCTAAGCATAATTTTAGTATATTTGACCTTTAATTTCTACTAAATTATAAACTTATGGATTTTGTGATGTTATTTGTACTGGGATGTTCATTTAGCATGATATTTCTCTTGAATTTTGATATTAGAATAATAATATAAGGATTGCGTATTATTTATGTTATACTTATTTATTTTACCTATTAAGTTTCAGCTATGGATTTGATGGTCGAAGATTTTTTTTCGAATTCAGATGAAGAGGATTTGCAACAGGTTATGGCTATCTATGTGAATTTGAAAAATAATGTACTGTTGAAAGAAAATCCTCGCCCGCAACGGATTTCAAAGTTAACTGGACATCAATTTGTACTAGAGCTCCTCAACGGTCATCCAATGACATGTTTTGACTTACTTCGAATGACTCCTACTATAACACCCCAACAATTCTCCCTTTTTACTATGAAATATTTATTTGAAGATACGGAGAACTATTGACATGTTATCGCCACGTGTGAAAATGTTTCGGCTTATTCAGTATATTGCAACGGAAAAAGACTAAACCAAATAATAAAACTTTTAAGAAAAACTATCAAAGAATTTAAARCCATACAACTTGGAACCAACTTTGGCCCTTTATCCAAAACCGAGGATAAATATTTTGGCAAACTAACGAAACTTGAAAACCATTTAATCCAATTATAAAATACCAAAATTTTCAGACAGAACATTAAACAATAGTCCAAGAATATAACACTCGAACACTCTCATAACCCCAACGTTGCAAATGCACATGTATAGTCATCAACAACCTGCACAAATCTTGTGAAAAGTCTGCTCCCCATAATTTCCAAATGAAATAAGGATCATTACAGGTCCACCAAAAAGGAAAATTTGGATGACACACAATGCACAAAAACACACGCAATCAGCAAAGCTGAGTACATACAACTTACGAAACAAGTAAACAAGCGGACAACATCTCCCTTAAAAACTGGACATACCAAGTTACGATACCTGCTTAGAAACAAAAGAAAAACCCAACGGTGGTGTTCACAACCACTCAACAACATTTTATACAAACCAAATATCCATAATAACTCAATCCTAATCACATATCAAATACAATTGCTCCAAAACATCTCTATCCCAACATCATCAAACGCTCCTGTTAAACAGATTAGTACCTGCAAGAATAGTTTACTCGACTCCAATACATGACTCAATATAGTTTATTATATTTGTTATGATACGAGCAACAGACAAGGCTATCCAAAACCCATGTTCACAATTTAGGAACATCAACCAGACATCAAGTGTCATTAGACACAAGGTGCCACAAAACCCATGCCTCCCCGTCGAAAGGCATCAAAAACCAGTAAACAGATGGCGAACGGRCGCGACTCCGTCACCATAGTTAGATGAGATTTCAAACTAACCCCAATTTGGATAAAATCCGATATAAAATAAGTGAAGAGAGACGCGTTGATCAAACGGCTCTCGGAAGGAAGCGAATAAAGTCGCAACCCCAACCCCTAAATTGTCAATACTCTATACGTGCACAAGCCCAGAGTTTTATTGCTCATTCGTATTATTATTTAATTGTTAATCACTTACCAAGCTAACATGACTCACAATGAGATCACAAATCACATTACAATTCTCTTAACATAAATCATTCCTTTAATTAACAAACTTGTTGGACAAATTCCTTTAATTAATAAACCTGTTGGACAAGCCAACTAACTCGTCATTAAAACTTGTATACTTCCCTTTACTCAAATCATACATCATGTCATGAACGAGTAATAAAATCACCTCATGGAGTAACTTACACTTGACCCCACTTAATTCATCCTTGTATTATAAATGACCTCATGGAGCAAGTCATACTTGACTCCACTTAATTTAACCAATAGACCAAACCAGTTTATTAAAGACAATGGCTAATAACAACCTTCATATCAATCCTCAAGAGTAAGCCAATTTCCACATTATTCCTCAATTTCCACAAATATAGACCAAGATACAAATGAATAATTTATTCGTGTCCACCAGACAATTCCATGGACGTTTCCTACTCATGCCTCTAAGTTCTCATACATCCTCAAACAAGCATTAAGATCAAGGGTTTCGCAAGTAGTACGTACCTTGAAAAGAAAACAATCCAGCTATTTATTTTTCACTTCAACAATAACTCAAGGAGAATTTCATCCCACATCGGAAGTTGAGGAGAATGAAGTCTACTATATAGAGTAGATTGATACCTCAACCTAGTAGAGGCCTTTTGGGTGGGACAAGCCCACACCAAAGCAAATCCTTGCGGGCTAGGCCCAGAAAGGACAATATTTACTAGTGGGCTCGTGCACCTAGGGGTGTTACACCAACGTTCTCTAGACTCTATTCATCGTCATTTTCTCAAGGTACTCTATGCTATGTCATCACTATCAAAGCATGTGATTGTTCCGCCATCATTTGAGGAAACTCCTCTAGAAATTAAAAATCATCCAAGATATTATAAGGTAATTTCTATAACTTTTACTAGTATTCATTTCTAATGATTGGTGTGTTTTCTTAGTATACCAATGGACTACAGAATTGTATAAGGGCTATCGATGGAACACATGTATCAGCTCGAGTGCCACAAGATCAACAAATTCCTTATCGGGGAAAAAAAAAAGTTGACCCAACAATGAATGTGATGTGTGTTTGTTCATTTGACATGAGATTTACATTTGTAATGACCGGATGGGAAGGAACGACGAATGACTCGAGAATATTCTGGGAAACAATTTCAAATAGAGAAGAGAATAAATTTCCTATGCCTCACCCAAGAAAATATTATCTTATTGACTCGGGGTACACAAACATGCTTGGATTTCTTTCACTATATCGTGGAGAACGATACCATTTACGTTACTATAGGGGAGCAAGGAGTCCACAAGGTCCCTAAGAGATATTTAATTACACACATTCTTCATTGCGTAATGTCATTGAAAGATGTTTTGGAGTGTTGAAAGCTAAATTTCCCATTCTRAAAGATATGCCTACTTATGATTTGATAAGGCAAAAGTATATATAGTTTTGTCTTTTTGTKACCTACACAATTTCATAAAAATGTGTAAGGTTGGAGATCCTTTATTTATTCACTATGCAGATGAAACTGTCGAGCCTGATGAAGATGACGAAAACACACGTAATGTATGAGAGGATGAAGTGATTCCAGTGTCAGTCAAAGTGAACTTTGTCATATGGAGGAATTTCAAGATCGTTTGGCAAATCGATTATGGGAAAGAAAAAATTCTCATTATTAATTGAATTTTTGTTAAATATAGTACTTTATAATATCAACTGACATTTTTCTTGGTGAGAACTACATTTATTTAACAAATTGGAATAATGTTATGGATATTTCATTCATATTAATGTCGTTGTTGTTGTTATTATTAATGAATAGTTTATGTATAATTGATGTATTGATCAGTTAATAATGGAGGTCAAAGTGCTTAAGAGTATATCTTTTGTATTAGCTAATAGAAAAATCTAACAAAAAAACAAAACAGTGTTGAAAAATTTGGAAACAAAAACACAAACCAGTTTTAGTTTTCATAAAACTAAAAACTGTAAATGATACCGAACGAGCCCTTAGTTTTAAATTTTCTGTTGGTTGAATTTTTTATCTTATTTTAGGATTTTTTTTTTTCCAGATTTGTTGGTTAAATTTGAGAAGGAATATCAAGAATAAGTGAGAATATGACAGTAGCAGAAAATGAAATTTCAAGCTTCATTCTTAGTTATCACTGGTATGACAAATCCCAAATCTCATGTACCCATTTTGTTAATCTTAATATTCCTTCTCAAATTTTCCATTTTTTCGTGCTTTTATATTGTAATTCTTGTAATACACTGTATTATTTCTCGAAAAAAAAATATGAAAGTTTGGTTCTTTTCACCATATTCCAGGTTCTTCATACTCCACTACTTCACAATTTTCTAGTAAGTAAATCCCTTTTCTATCAAAATTGTATTTAGTTTATCTCTATTAATTGAATTGAATTATTTTTTACCTATTTCAATTTCTTGGTATATCTTAGTTCATCTCTACTAATTTATGGAATAATTTAAACCGGATTTTATATTGGTTTTAATTGTTTTTGGTTTATTTTGTTCCAGATTTGTCTTCAATTGATGAAGAGATGAGTTCAAGAAGAGTTTTTCGAGAGATTAGTTTCACACTTTTACCGCTGACTTCATGAATTTTTATTTTCCAGATTTTTTTCCTAATTTTAGTTTCAGAGTAACGTATTTTAAGTTGGCAATTTTTTGTTATAGATTATTGAGATGTAACATGTAATTTTATTTGTATTTACCATTGATTATAAATAAAAAATACTTTTATTTGACTAAAATTTTTGTTGTACCTCTTATATATCTGCTATCTATAGAGTACTACATAAAAAACAAAACATATGCTCGTACAAAACATATGCTCGTATATGCAACAAAAAGCAAAAAAAGTTATTGTTCACCTTTACCGACCGCATAGACGGTCGGTAATCTGATTCCTAGTGACGTGTACTAATGTAACAATACCGACCGTTGCACGGTCGGTGAACTGTTACCAACCGCCTCCCGCGCTGTTTACCGACCGCTTTTGACGGTCGGCCGAGCTTGATTTTCTTGTTGTGTCAAGGGGCATTAATAAACAAGCTAAGCAACTACAGTTTAGGAATTTCTTATTCTCTTACTAGAAGGTTGGCTTGTTTGGGCTCCTTGAGACAAAGGTCAAATAAAGCTTCCAAACTTGGCCCTTTGTACCTTAATGTATGCCCTAATGGTGCCTTATTACTTATACTCTACATAAGAGTAATAATGGAAGGATAATTGTGGGTTAGCACCCTGCAATTTATTCAATTCAATTAATATAGTGTGGACAACCAGTCAGTTTATTCACCTCAAAGTGGAGCAGGTTGGTAGTCATAAGCAATTTCTTTGTACCTTTATATATGGTTTTAATGATCCTAAGCTTAGGATTAGCCTTTGGAAAGGACTGGAGGATGTTGCAAATGTGACCTTCCATGGTTGGTTTTGGGGGATTTTAACAATGTCTTGCATTTTAATGAGAGGATTGGTGCTCCAGTGAGAGAAAAGGAGATCAAGCCAATGAGAACTTGTTTTGCTTGCTGAGGACTAGTTGATTTAAAATCTATTAGGAACTTTTATACATGGAATAATAAACAAGACGAAGAAGAGAGGGTGTTTACCAAAATTGACAAAAACACTTGGTAATGTTTCTTGGATTAATGAGTTTGAGCTTTCAGAGGCCAATTTCTAACTTAGAGGCTTAGATGATCATTCCCCAATTGTGGTTTAATTCATGTGAATCCTGACCCTATTCAGAGCAAGAAGCCTTTCACATTCTTCAACATGCGGCGTCAAGACCTAAAATTCCTTGATATAGTTAAAGGTCTTTGGTAGAAACCTGTCAAAGGATCGCTTATGTTTCAGTTGATCTCAAAAGTCAAATTGCTCAAGCTAATTTGCTCACTTGTATGAAAATGAGTTTTCCATTGTAAAATATTTTTCAGTGAAAAACTATTTTCAATAGAAAACGTTTTACGCCCTTCCAAACAAACTCTTAATGTAACACACACTTGGACTTTTAGAGAGTAGTTTGGATCATTTATTGGTTCTTAGTATTTTATTAAGTTCAATATTTTGGGGTTGGATCGATTGTGACATGGTATGTTACGATCATTAGCCATAGGCGACAAATGTAGGTGTCTACAAGCCCTACAACTGATTACAAACCCTTCTCAACTTTCAAACCTCACCACACCCTAGTTACATTAAGGGGTTTTTTTTAAACCTCAAAATACCCATACAAACCACATGACAAACCCCTATTGTGGATGCCCTTATTACCTACAATGTCGACCATTTTTTTGGTTTTCCGATCTCACTCTACTCTTCTTGAATCTTAGTCATTCCGTTTTTATTTTTCTTGCACCATATACCTTCAAAAATAATTTTATTTTAAGTATGTAGACACCATTAAACATTTAATAACATACATACTCTCAAAATGAATAATAAAACCTTAGTCACATTTATTATCCTCCCAATTTTCAATTTCATCCATGCAATATACGGTAGACTCTCTCCTTTATTCTCTAAAAAAAAACTCTTTCTAAAACCCTAACTTATTCTTTAGCCACAGGGGCTACTGTTATCTCTTTGATGGTGATAAGCCCCAATTTTTCTTTTTAGTGCTTTGTTTTTGCTTATTTATTCATGAATAATCCTCCTTTTCAATCTCTTTATGAGAGTTTTATCCTCGATTTTTGGGTTTTTCTATCTCTTTATGAGAGTTTTATCCCCAATTTTTGGGCTTATTATTATCTACTTTTGTGAGCGTTTGGAGTTTAATTTTCTTGTCTTCCCTCATGGAAGATAAAATTATCTAGGGTTC
>SNQN01012415.1:1558-16036 GCA_008642245.1 Bassia scoparia
TTGGTCTTAAAACATTTTATGCAGGGTAATTATGATAATGAAACACTTATCCAGTCGAAAATATAATATGAAACTGACTTTTTTCAAGATAATTTGTATGATACTCACTTTTGTCTAGAAAATTCATTTATTGTAACTTGCTTTTTCAAGAAAATTTATAATGTATACCTTTAAGTTATTATTTATCAAAAACTGTTCTTAAACTTGTTCTTTCCAAGAAGAATCAAATGATACTAATTTTATTATTGGAGAATAAATTGCAGAATTTATCTTCTTAATGTTTAAATTTTTTAAGTACAGATACTTTTACGAATTCAGAAATTGAACTAACTTTTTATAAAATATATGACTAACGCTTTTATTATATGATAATATTCATCACTCTAACTTAATTTGTAAATATATCAAGGAACTATATGTCCTCTCTTTATGACTGAATTATACTGAATTATACAACTTTTATGAAATATATGAACTACTTTTATGAAATATACGACTACTTTTAATGAAATCATTTAAACTAGATTTCTCTGATTATAAAGAATACTTTTAACGAATTTAGAACTTACTTTTACGAATTATAAGACTATACTTTTAATAATCACGATACTATTTTTGGAATTTTGTAGTTGTAATCTGAACTACTTTGTTATATATTGAGTCACAATAAATTCATTAAAAATAACTTATTTCACCAGATGAAAGCATTTTCCAACTGAATGCTCCCTGGCATCAGTGATATAATTTAGCATTGTCAGTACTCAGTTACTATTTTTATTTATTTACTCAATGAAAAAACTTAACTGATATCTTCTCTTCACGATCTTACGGTTTCGAAATTTTTCATAAACATAAAACGAAATTCAAAATTACAAAATTTCAGAATATCTTCATCTTGAACAAAAATAGACAGAGAAATTGAACTATTAGAGCTAAAAGTCATCTACTAAAAAATCCAATAGAAACAAAGTGAAAAACAATACAACAAAGACAGAAAAACAAGAGAGAGAAGTAGAAAAGAGAAACGAGAATAAAAATACATGTGTAAAAACTAAAACAAGAATGAAAACAAGAAAAGAGAAAGAAAAAAGAAAAGAAAAAACAAATGCGTATGACAAACGCAGTGAAATATAACATGTGAAAAACTAAAAACAAGAAGAAAAACAAGAGAGAAGTAGAAAGAACGAGAAACGAGAGGGAAAGCAAACGAACGACAGAAGCAGAGAGAATATAGGAAGCAAGAGGTAGCAAAGGAGAAAATGTTTTAAGAGAGAAAGTAGACGTCGAAGAAATAATTTTAGAAGAGGAGAAAGTGAAAAAACAGTAGATATAGATTAGATTTGCTTACAGAATAAATGATAATGAAGCCATGTTAAATGACATATAAAGTACGGACCAAAGTTTAACAAGACAGTCAATCATGAGATAAGAGACATAAATTCAGTTTGTAGTCCTCGCACGCTTGGATCGGTCGAGCACGACTTAAAAAAAACATATGGGCCTACATGTGCAACACCAAAACGAACCTTAATTTTTTGATAATTATAGTAGTGCTACTGTATATCTGTAATATATCATAAAACTTACTCAACCGTTTTCTGAGATTAAACGGAGGACTACTTTTTTGGTGAATTAATCCTTTGATTTCGATACTAATCTAATCCGTTCTACTCTAGTATTATGTGATCGCCAAACTACTATCATTGAAAGTAGTCGTTTGACGCAGATTGAGCTTATATTTCTGAATTATGAAGAATTAGACGTTTTAACGAGATAATGTACTGGAGACTATACAATTTTTGGAATATATAGATTATAACTCCTTTGTAGAACAAGAGACAACAAGTACTATGAACTATTTATTAGGAAATATCATAATTCTGACTGTTTCTGAATTTAAGAATTATTTTTAACGTAATAAAATAACTCTTTTTGCATTTATCATCTTAATTAGTACTCATTTCTGAATTATAAGGTCCAAAAGTACTTGTTTTTTTTTTACGAATTATTATCGCCGAAACCTACTTTTTAGCTTATTAGCAAAATTTTACTTTTCTGACTCCGATACAGAGGCCTATCGTTTACTACCGGATAGGATTATAAAGAAATACTACTTTTACAAATTATAATGAACTTGGAGTCTATTCCTATACGATATTATAAAGGAATACCCCGACTTACAAAAAATACATCTAGTCACCGGCACTCCGTTTGTGATGTGCATAACAGGACTCATACTCTGAGAATTTATAGTTTAGAGAGGTGTCGCCGTCGTAAAGAAGTCTCTTTAGCATTCATCATATAACAAGAGAGTGCCGCGTTTCCCTCTAATGTATACTGATATTATGCTCGATTATTCTGTAACGTCACAGTCGCGTTGCTGTCTTAGAAGTACTTGACGCTTACTTTTCTAAACGTGTGACAGAGTATTTCTCAGAGCTATCATATCAACTTGTGGTCTAATGTCTGCAATTGCCCTACTTCCAACAGATCATAACTATCATATTTCTAGGACAAAGATCTAATGTTATAAAAGGTTGCGGTTCACGCTCCTTCCACATAAATAAGAACACCCCTACCACTTCTTTCTCAAGCTATGAGTAACCTGGATTGGTTCGTTGTGCCGTAACTAACACACCTATTTTTCAGTATATTGAGCCAAAACTCATACGATCTTTGAAAACTGGGAGTTGTGCCATTATCCGCCTCTTAAGAAGAGATACTCTAATAATATCGGATTATATAAGCATTACAGTTAGACCGGCACTTGGTTATTATATAATGGGTCCTCGCCTTGGTCACCTTAAGAAGAACATAGCTAATTTCGTGTATCTAAGATTAGACTCTGTACGATCAAATTGTGTTGTCTGTATGTGGTCCTTTAATTTGAAAATTTATGTGCAAAGCGTTGTTGTGCAGAAAACCACCTCATAAGCTCTTTATGGCTCGTCCATCCTTTCAACCTCCGTCAAGTCGCTGGTAATTATTAGAGATTGAGAACTAACTCCAATAAAAAAAATAAAGGTGTTTGAAATTTCACCCCCACCAATCTCTTAGTGGTAAATTGTAGTTAGTGAAGAACTATGTAGATGGATATGAGCCTCTACGAAGGGCATAATTAACTTAAGTTCTTCTATGATTACAACAACAAATGTGCCGACAAACCAATTTTTAATTACACTCTGAATCATCATACCTTTTGTAGCTCTAATAATGGAGAAACTAACACAAAATAAGTACAATTATTAACAAAAGAGAGCCATCTCTATTAATGTCTAAAGTGGAAAACGATAAAAAGTAAGTTTATCTGGTATGCCATTGGAACACTGCATACAATAGATATAACATAAAACAAGATAACGAGAAAATTTTACTGTTGAGTTATTTAAGTGTCGAAACTACCCCTTACCGATCACTCATACATATTAATAGAACATCTATACTTGTAAGGTGGATCCTATCTCTTTTTCTAATAGTCTTGTTCTAAGTCTTAAGGACACGAAGTCATATAACATATCAATCTTGATGTGAAATTATCATATATCTAAACATTCATATTCTTGTAGCCGGTACATATAAAAATCCATTACAAAGGTACTAATTAAAATGGAGAAGACTAAAACAGTCACTAACAGACGGAAGGAGTCCGAGATGTCCTCGTGTCCTCTAATTTGATCACGATGTTATCACTTTAAGACCTAGGATGAATTGAACAAATAACATTGTAAGACTTTGGTTAACTTTGTATACTTTATCCCTACTTCTCAACTTTAGTGTATATTTTGTGCCCCAACTAACATTTCTATTCAGAATGAATGCAGCCTTCGAGTGCCGAGGGTGGTCCCGCTCTTCACTTCTTTTAATTTCATGTTTCTATTAGGTCTATATAGAGGGATTTGGCTAAGAAGAACCGTTGGGTTCTTTAAGGACAAAAAGGCCTTCACAAAATTAATTGAGATTCACTTATTTGTTCTGAGGCATACACCATAACCTTCGTTCCTCTGTGGACATGAGAGACAATTACAATCTATAAAACAATTATGACAATAAAAGACGACAAGATAGCATCCGTTGCTACCACACATATATAAATCTTAAACCTTACTAAATCCTGATGAGAACATATCCCAATTTTTGACTCCACTTCCTACTAACTAAATTTAATTCATCATCATCCTTGTTGGTTATTTGTACAGCCTATTTTAAAACCCTTATATTTATGCACGGTATAGGTTAATTGTGTATATAATATATATAATATTTTATAGTTGTTAGACATCAATACAGTGATGCATTTAGCTATAAAGAGGTGCATGTAGCTTGGTATGTTTTTACTAGTAATAAACTTAGATTAAGGTCAATAACAATGGTATAGAACTTCAAGCTTTGTATTGGGCTTGTACCATTATATTAGGTGCAATAACTATAATTTAATGGGACAAGTAGGATGAACAGTCACCGGACTTTGTAGACTCTGATGCTATATACAAGTGATGGGGTCTTGTGTAAATAATACATACTACAACAATCCAATTTAAGGACTTACTCACAGCATTATATAACAGATAAGGGTACCTATTTAATGTTTATCTCCTTACCAACTTTAGACATGTGCAGAATGAAAGTGAGGCGATAGCACAAGGCTTCTAAGAAGGTAATTGATTGGGATGCCTGCAAGTCTTCATGGGCGCTTCTACACTGAACGGCTATAAGGATCAGGCAGAGTGTGACCAGGGAGACAATGAGCTCATAGCTAGACTTGAGCTTCTGCAGCTTCACTATTACTCTAATCTTAATAGGATGTACATTATTTGAAAGGGAAGATTTCCACAAGGTAGGTAGTAGTATTTGTGGTCTTGCGATTCGAGGAATTTCTAATGGTCAGATAGCATTCTTATCATGTTTTTGTTCTATTCCCTAGAGATAAAAATGGTTAACAAATAGAATGTAAAGTTATATGCTAGTGTATAATATTAATTCCTGCTTCAGGATGACACCAGTAAACCCAGTGTCTCAATCATCATACTTGATGTACAATTGTGCACTATCATGTAAAGATTATGGATATTCTAGGTACGAGCGAAGCTATAATAGTCAGCAAGAAGAAGTATCAATATACCTTTGGCCATTTTAGTAATATCTTTCGTACCTTAGACACAGATCTTCTCAGCCCTTCCATGTTTCTCGCTCTTATCGCCACATTAATAGCAACTCCTGCAAGGTCGGCAGTATATCTATGTCCTACTATAAGCTATCACTGCAGGTAGCAAAAACCGCGGGTCAAAAATCTCGATTCTCCCACCCTTACCTATATGGCCCAGCAAAGCATCCAGTTTGTCCTTCGGGAAGTCTCGCACTGATCTTTCGGGATTGCTCTTGCCGCGTGTCTTCTCCTCGCCGTGTTTTTTTTTTCATTACTAGGAAGATTCTACGCACCTCTGGGCTGATCTCTTTAAAACAATCCGCCAGCTGCCATACATGTTTAATGGCAGTTAATAAAGAGGCACATTGCGGTTCTGTATATACGCCAAATCGGACTCAAAGCATTTTCAATCACCCACTCCATAGAGATACATAAATACATTTTTCTCTTTTGATATTTCATCCCAATCGTTTAGCCAAACAACACAAGTCAGAATCCATAATCTAACTTATATCAACATATCAATCATCGTTCATTCCACATATACAATTGCCTAGTTTGTCTAAATTCATTCACTAATATCGAAGTTCCAAGGATGTGTGGCAGAGTTTTGTAAGGTTACGGAATAATGAAGAATGTGTCTTAATATCTAAGGACACGCAAAGAAATAGGACTGGTACAAATTGTGGAAAAACGACGAGAAGACTTTATCAGAAATTGAGCATCTAAGCGTAGTGGCGAATCGTCTAGAACTGCAAAACATTTCCACACTCAATAATCACCTCATTGGGAACTTAAAGGAGATAGACACTATCACTCACTCATCTCGATAGCAAAGAAATCCGTGAAAACCACTTCATTCTTACAATTGGGATATTTCCCATATTAACTTCCTTTTTGTGAATCATATCCTACTAGCCTACACTTCTAGCACCTTGGTAATCTATCAGAGTTAAATCCTGCTCTATAGTTGTCGGATTACACAAATGAATTTAGGTCTATCAACTTCCGATGTTATAAGGAGACACTTCTAGTAACCTCTCTAGACAGCTTAGTGAGCAGATATCCAGATAATGATACAAGCTTGGCAAGCTTGTTGGGCTGACATGATAGCAAATGGAAGCCCATCATTTTTGTTGGTATGCATATCTGGACCATTCTAGACTCTGCTAAAAGTCTATTTTCGGTAATAAGTATGAGGGGCTTCATGTCTCTAATTATATTTTTGAAGCCTTCCCATTTACTCCACGAAGAGCTTTAGGTAATAAAAGGAGCCTAGAGGAATAAACACACGGATGATATAGGTATGATGACCTTGTGAGAAAAACAATAAATATGTTCTTCACCGGGATGTAATGACTCTTTATGTAGCACTATTGTTATAGCTATAAGATACATATATGCATATTTTAAATCAATCGCATCAAATGGATGAAGGACAAAGATATATTTGTTGTTATAATCATTAAAGGTAAACTCCACTTCTATGTATCTATTATGTGGAACGGTCATCTCTCTTCTCAGCTTGTGCATGAGCAACCGCAATTCGTTATATTCCTAAGTATTGTTTCTCAATAATACATTATGAAGACTTAATTAATAGTCAACATATTATAGATAATAGGTTAATCATATATATGGTGACGAGAAAGATGTATAGTAATTTACATGCTAAATTAACGCGACCTTATGAAGTGAGAGATTCAGGTTAACTAATCACATGTACCTGTATTGAAACTTAAGAGACAAGAAATAATATTAGCCAAAGGATCTACTTGCCTTTTTTGTTGCTAATAAGTAGAATCCATATTATATGTTGATTACAAAGGAACCGAATGACATCCTTTTAAGAAGCATATGATTGATATCCAGAACAAATAAATAAGTGAAATAACATAGTAGAATTTGATGTTAATATGGCTGTATATCAATTAATATCAATTGATTGGTGTGTATTCTTTTAAGTTACTTAAATCTCCTGTCTAGACTAACTATAGTAAGACACACATTTTTTTTTGAAAATCTAGTTATTTGTCTCTACAGAGAGTATAATATGCTGTCGACAAAAGAGATACTGAGATCTAGTAATAGAGATCCTAAATTTTTAAAAATTAATATAGAAAATATATTAGTGGTGATTACATATATATGCAGCAATTAATACAGAGAATATCGCATACGTGGAGACGATGGATAGTATAGTTAATCTTAAATATCGATATAGATCAAATATACAGGAAGTGGTTAGGTAATCTTAAGTTCACCTTACAATACTTAATTTCGTACCATTGTTCGTATCTTATGAGCTAATTTCATAATATATTAATCATTGACCTACCACGATGGCAATAGATGCAATGTAAGTATTAACGAGGCATAACACAACAGACACATATCATGAGTAGCACTTATGTATCAAACTGACACAGACCGCAAATAAGGGCTACAAGTTAGTAGCATCAATTATACCTAATCCATAGCAATTATGCCTGGGTATGAATGACATCATCTAGTTCGCCACTGGATTGGTACGTGGTCTATTGCAAATATAGTCCGTTAACCACACAAATTTCGATCAGACATATAAAAACTCCATACTTCGGAGTGAGATACTTCAAAACTAAATGTCAGGAATAATACCGCAAGACTACGTAACGAATGTATGCAGGGTTTCTCTATCTTACCACTTCTTACTTCTCTGAGTGAGCATTATTATGGTAATAAATTGGATAGAAATTTTTCTTGCACCATTAATTTATACTACTAATTATAGAAATTCCTGTTAAAGCAGCATACACAATAGTGATTTATGGATAACGACTAATAAGGAATGAGTTTCCGTCACAGAAAAATGGGGACCATACTTCATGTATACTTATATGTTCAGGGTTGTATATAACACCTCTTTAAGACAATTCAAATTGACCTTAGCGGCGAGCGTTCTGAAACCAGCAGCTTAACCATTCTCTTAGGTGCTGGGAAAAGTACGATAATCTAGCCAAAAGAACGACGATTTACAGAGCAATATCCTCTCTTTACTGTCATATTTCATAAATGTGATACCAAGGAGATAGATATTATAGGTGGTGCATTGATTCTGCTGAAGTATCAGAGTTGTCATGATTTACGTGCGATAAAGCATTCTTCTTTAGCAAACATCAGCATCTTTAGGAATGTATCTCTATGGAAGGTTGCTTCAATGATTGGGCTTGTTTGAAACAATGGTTGTTGTTAAACTTGCATGGATGGATTTCTGTAACTGCTTCAAAGTAATTGCTGTGTTTGATTGTGTTTGATTTTTATTTATTGTTGCTTTGATGGAACATTTTATGTTGACTTATGCTATGTGTTTTCTGTAATTTGATTAATGTGAATTGGATTTTAAGTTTTTGGTTGGGTGTATAAATTAAAGGATTTGACAAACACCAAAAGCAGAAAAGTAGTGTTATGTCTTGTGTACGCTGGATTAAAGAATTTTCAAACCAGTTTGCTCTCTCTACTAAACTCTCTCTCTCATCTCTCTTCTCTCTCTCTTCCTCTCTCTGATCTCCGTCGGCATTTCCACCACCCATTGCTGAAGCAAAGAGTGATGTGAAGCAAAACTTCGTCATCAAAAAACAAGGGAAGAAAAGTTTCAAATTGGGGAATTTGATGGGTTGCATTGGAGTATCAAGAAACACTGATTTGACTCCACTAGAATTCTCTCACCTACCTTCTGCAGGTAAAATTTTTGTTAATTTCTTCCCATTCTTATACTTATTTTCAGCTTCATCATCTTGGTGTTTTTGCTGGGTCATCATTTTTTGTAATTTTTTTGATTTTTACCTGCTTTTCTTAAGACAACAAGTGTAGTTCCTATATTTCGTGGGTTTCTTAGTTATAGGATTGATCTTAAAGATGCAGGTTCTTTGTATTTTCATGCAATTTTTTAGGGTTTATGAAATCTGTTTTGAACTTTTGATGATGAATTTCTTAGTTACTTTACTTAAAAATGTGATAATTTGATGTGGGGTTGTTTTGAATTTTGTGATTTTGACAGGAATTTCTGGCAGAAATACATCTGGTAAAGGGTATTCAGAGAGCAGTAGTTCAGGAAATAGTGGGTTTTCTTTTGGTGAGCAGCTCAGTATTGGCAAGGCATCTCCTGGTGGTGAGCTATTGAAGAAACCCAATTTGAGGGTTTTCAATTTTGGTGAGTTTAAGAATGCCACAAAGAATTTCAAGGCTGAAACACTTTTGGGTGAAGAAGGGTTTGGTAAGGTGTACAAAGGTTGGATTGATGACAAGCCTTCTGTGCCTTCTAGGAGTGGAGTGAAATCTGCTGTGGCTATTAAGAAACTGAATTCAGAGAGTGTTCAGGGTTTCGAAGAATGGTAGGTAATCAATTCATTACTTCCTACTTAGATGAGTTATCAATTTGTTTCACAATAGATTTCGTATTCCATGGCAGTGTTTGATTGATTTAGCTGGTTTTGAATTAGGATTAGCTAGGCAATTAACAAGGATTCTTGATGATGAATATTAGGATGGTCCGTTCCAATGTAGCAGTGGTAGTCTTATCCATGTTCTTCAAGTCATGTACGGAATCACGATAGTACTCATGATAGTGACATATCCTTTACAGCTAAACCCTGTTTTTTAGAAGTACTAGTGCTATAAATGCGAAGATGGTTGACCTAGAAGCCTATGTTGATTTCCCCCCTTCTAGAAGAAATAGAAAATTGATTTGAAGTTGTGGCAGAGAGCTTTGGGGACATTTATAGTGCACCTTCTAGTCCTTAACAAATCTCACCCATCATCATCTCTCTCCTCACAATCACCCTCATCTTCTCAACTCTCTCTCTCCTCTCTCCTCTTCTTCTCCCTTCTTTTGAGTCCTCAGCCACCTTCGTTGCCTCGTTTTCGTCGCCCTTGCTGGACAGCCGCGTCCTTGTTTTCGTCGCCTCGTTTTCGTCGCCCTCCTCACCTCAGTTTTGGTGAGTTTTGTTTTCCCTATTTTTAGCTTTTTATGTCATTTTTCAAATTTTTGATTTTCGTTTTTAGTTAGATCTAGGGTTTTTGATTTCTTGTTTTTTTATTTTTGATTTCATTCCTTTTAACTTTTGATTCCTGTTTTGATTTCGGTTTCTTTGATTTTTGATTTCTGTTTTTTTATTTGTTTTCCTATTGATTTTCAGATCTATTTTTTGGTTATTTCTTTCCCTTGCCTTGTCAGTCCGGACACGATTTCAACACGTTTTCAAGACACTTCTATTCTGTCTTCTCTCTCTAACTAGTATTCTCTCTCACACACTTCTCAAAAACACTCAAAAACACATTCGTTTTTGATTCAAAGAATCGATTCTCTTTCGATTCAACAAGCAAATAAGGTATAAAATCTGAATTACTCACCAACTATTTTTCACTCTTTTTTAATTCCTTTTGCACTCTTAATCTTGATCTACCATGTTATGAGTTTTAATTGCAATTAAAACAAATTACGAAACTCACCTTTTAATGATTCATGTAAATATAGTAGGATTGTCACTCATGTTTTCACATCGTTTTCATTACACTTTTATTATTATCATTATCTTGTCACAATTCATTATTATGCATATCGTATTGTCAATACTAACATGTTCTTTTCTGATTGAGCAATTCGATTCAAAGGACGTCTCTTTTATTTTTGCTTAACGATTTGTTGTATTTGCAGTGACAAGGTGAGAAGGACACACTACTATATTATCTCTTACATAACCTTTGTTTCATGTCTGGCTAATATTATACTATATATCTTCACACTTGTAATATTGGCTGAAACAAGACCGGAATTTAATCGCTTGCCCCATAAGTCAGAATATCGTGGCGACCGGTTTTCTAAGCACCTATTAATATTGACTAACAATCAAGTGATCGCCTGTCCATTGTAGAAGTCTTTTTGTACATTAATAGCAACCCACCTAGTAATTAGTGCGCTTTCGAAGTCAAATCAATAAGTTTTTTGATTCTGTTATGATTTATGGAACTACAATGAGGACCGAGTAAGAGGCGCTACATGCGGGAATTGGGTTACAATCTGATTCGTACCATGTCCCCGACCACACTTTGGTTACTGACCTATTGTGGGCACTAGTTTGCACCAATGTTTCGGGCGTCGTGAATAACCTAATATAGCACGGGCGATCCCTCAATTCACAACACACCCCAACGCCAACTTTTCACATGCGGATTCATGCTCAATTGCCAGACACTGAAGCTGAGTCACGCCCCCCTAAGGCGGGGCAAAGCCCTAAGTACGGACCAATTTTACCGACCGAAATCGCGTCGAACCCTATTTTTCCCTCCAAAAAATGGAAGGGACAATGGAGTGATTACCGACCGACCTTTCGGTTGGTATTAAATCATATTATTTTTAATTAAATGTTTACCATTACGACTGATATTTTCGATGTATTCACTCTAGAATGTTTTTTATATTTGAAATTTGCACTTACCGACCGAATATTCGTCGGAAAATGGACTCAATGCTTTTTTTAATTTTACTGACAGAAATTTTGGTCGGTAAAATCTCAGCTATCAAATAAAAAAAACAGAAACCAGCTACAAATGCGGGTTTCTGACAGCCAAAACAACCATAAGCATAAGCATTATTATACATTATACGCATAAATAATATACCACTTTACATTTATCAAAAAAAAAATAATCTAAATACACAAACTAGTCCAAACCGAATTATATCCTTCTACTTTTCATCATGGAACCACCACCTGGTCTCTTTTGGAATCTTCCATTCTACATGCTTTACATAGCGATCAGTTATTCTTCGGTCTTCCTACATGACCAATTTAATTTATATTACTACTTTAGGTTCATTGTAATTTTAAGATTAAATCTGTAAACAAATAAAAAGAGAATCCATTCGAAAGATCTTTGCAGAGAATCATAGAAAAAAGCCAATTCCTCTCTTCGATGATAATGATGGTATAATCTACTAATTATGGCTATCCAAAGTTTATTCTTTTCCAAAAACATGCATTGTGAAAAAAGAGATGGTTACCCTTCCACTATTGAGCTTGATAACATTGACAAAATGCTAATGGCAGATAAACTCACTATCATTGCTGGAGACCATGAATCATCTAGAATATCTACAATGTAACGGACTCTAAAAGTGCAGCGCAAGTTCAGTAGCTCAAGATATTGATATGAGTTATAGAATCTTACAGGTTTGTAGTCGATTAATCATGACATAAAATTGTTAGACATGAAAGTCTACAATCAATGCCCACAAAATAATTTGATCAGATCAGATTATAAACTCTTGTTAGAAAACAAAATTGAATCATGCGCTTCATAGATTAGATATAACTTGAGTACTATAAACATCTTGAAAATGACGGGTAAGGGAAGTAGAACTCCTTTCCAATATCAGTTCTGATGCATATTAGAATAGATAAGAAAGTTGAATTTCACTGAAAAAACCCAGATCAACTGTAGTAAATACTAATACTATAGTGCTGTACAGTTCATCTGTTAAATAACAGTACACCAAAAGAATTCCCCAATATTATGGTTATCATCAAGAACTAGAATGATAGTAGTGTAAAGGGGCTGTGAGGACTTTACCTAGTTATCATGAGATAAATAAGCAGTTTGAGAAACGGAGAAAGTTAGTTCAGAATCGTACGCAATAACACCATATGATCAAAACTTTTCACACTGAACAACAAGCAATGAATTTACAACTCACCAAGATCTATAAATGTAGTAGAACAATCAATCAATTCTTAAGAAGAGTTCATGCTAAACAAGAAATTCAAGCTACACAGCAAACAATTAATGACAATAAATGAATATACACAATCAGTAACCCATGAAGAGCCAAAGCTTAGCCAATGAAGAAATCTAACAAATATTTCTGAGAAAAGAGAGTACCTAACAATTGCCCATTACTGTATATATGCAGGGTGAATTGGATTCAGGTTGCAAAAATTATCACCTGGCCACACCAACAAACAACAATAAAACCACAATTCATCCAAATCTTCGTCATTACATATATCATGTAAAATAACGACTTTTCTTGTCTTCTTCTGTTTCTCTTATTTCACAAGATTAGTCTCTTATTTCAGTTATTGACTGATGAATATAAAAATGAGAGGGCTTAAAGGGAAGAAAAGACAGGACAATGTACACAAGATATTTCATGCAGCATTATCTTGATTTTTTCTACTTATTAAGTTATTCGGGAAGATGCAAATTTTGCAGCAAGATTGTATGATGAGACTGATATTTAATTTACACTAGAACAGCACAGAACACAGACAGCATTTCAGAATTGCGAAAATTTTCATGTTGTTCCCCACTTTATTTCAAGATTTCAGCCTAATCCTCCAAATAGACAGGATTCTAAAAAATTATCTGTATGACACAATTCTCGTTCTTCAGCAAATTCTTAAAATGTAGAATATTTTTAATTACCAGTTACAAAAAAAAACCCTTAGCCTTGCAGTGGAATCTAATTCCTATTGATTCGCAGAATTTATTGAGAATGAGGAGTATCAATTGGTGACATACCATGTTGAAATATCATAGAATCAGAAAACAAAAAAGGGACTAATGAAAATCCTGTTCCCATATCCCATTGTTATTTTTTTTTTTTTTTTTTTTGGGTTTTATTAACAATTCTCCCCAAAATTGCAACTGATGTTATAAGCCAAGGATGGAGCTAACTACAGACCCACGCTAAGATAACATCATGTCAAAGACTCGAATTGCGACATCCATTCTATTATATCAGAGTGCAGATCGCAGCCAAATTATCTCTGTCCAAGAAAAATTCAACATCAAGCCACGATCTAATTGCCAGACGAAAAAAAACTAAACTGAAGATTCAAATACTAAAAGGATCGAGTAAGTGGTAAACCTTGTTGAACACGACAACTGCCCATAATTGACAAAGATCAAGCACCCTCAGCATGAACTGAATCTACCACTTCTTCCCAAGCTTCCACTGTTGAGTCTGGTAAATTCCAGGCAATGAGCAAACCTATTCATCAAACATTTAAATATTATTAACTTGATAAACATACGTCTAAGTCTAACGAGTACACAATTAAATCATTATTGATTCAAATTGTATGAGATTTCGATGATTCAAATATTTTTTACATTTATTCAACAGAATCGAAATCATAACAATTAAGGAGCTAAAATTGAAAAGAGAATAAAAAATTGAACCCTAATTTTAATATCAAATTGGAAAATTACCAAAACCCATTGATAAAAAATACCTGAAAAGGGGGGGAGAAATCAGTAAAAAAAGTCGAAATTCCAACAACTCGAAATTT
>SNQN01012418.1:5130-16027 GCA_008642245.1 Bassia scoparia
GCGGCCGTTTTGCGACGAGGTGAAGTGACGTTGCATACTGGTGTGAGGTCCTGGAGAGCTTCTTCATCTTTGGTCAGAAATGAAAGCTGCCGGATACTAAAGTCACCTCCTCTTGTCTCCCTTGACCTGTTTGAAGATTGGACTCGTAAAGTTGACGAGGATTGTCAAGAGAATTTTGATATCCTAGATCATTGTAAGCTTTAATTACGTCGTACTAGTCCAAGCTCGTAAATCAATTCCTTGTTTTTATTCATGATGTTATCACTCTTTATTGTTGTTGTCGAATGCATTTTTTTTTTTTTTTTTTACAATTTGAATAGCATACTATTCCTAGAATTTGTGCAACAAGAGGAAAAAAAACAATAGGGACGTATACGATATAAGTGCAAGGATATTGTAGCCTTGTAGGTAGAATAAGACTCATGGAGCTCGGAATTGAGGGGATATTGTGTACTGGTTTTCAGTGGTGGTTTGTTATCACAAAATCATAGCTTTGTGTCTTGGAGAAGATTTAGGATGTGCATCATTGCAAGCTAAATATTTATGTTTTATAAAAGATTAGCTCTAGAAAGACAATGGACAATTGGACGATTTTCGTTTGAGTTTCAGAGTTCCTCTTGTTTTATTTCAATTTAGGTTTCATGCAACTCATCTATTAATCATTTATTTGATGGAGATTGATTGTCTTTTGTAGATGTATAGAGGAGGCAAAATTTGCTTGACTGTGCATTTCAAGCCCATTTGGGCCAAAAATTGGTACCCTTCCTTTTGATTTCCCAAATTGCATCATCAACTGTTGTGATTCATTCCTCATTCCTTATCTTTTTCCATTCTATGTGCATGATCAACTTCTGTGAATAGATATCATTCTAAGCGCTACCAGTGTATTTATTCTTCTGCTTGTCCGCTATCTTTCAAAATGCCTTCTGTCAGTATGAGTGAGTGTCTTTTTCCAGCTCTTGGTTTACATCTCTCTGATTCTTCTACATTTTTGTGAATATCCATTCCTATTTTTTTTTAATCAAGCTACTCCGTAACTTTCATAGCCTATCTGATTAAAAAATTAAGAAGTACAGAACTACTCGTATGAAAAACTGCAATCCATAATTGATCTTAATTCAAAATTTTGCACAAAGAGGGACCATGTTTTTGGGTAATTAGATGATACATAAAATGCGTATTAACTTATATTTATGTGGTCCCCCCAAATCTATCTTAGTTTCCAGTTTGTTTTCTCCCATTCTTGTATATATTTGTCATATTCCTTATGGCTTATCTCACTTTGTTTATGTCCTTCTATTGTTAGAGTGTCATTTGTTAATTGCATTTTATATTTGTGAAATCCAACTACTCTGCTTTCTGCAGTGGTCAAATTATTAAAAATGATTGTAGAGCTCTTTTTGTGGTCCCAATCACTTGTGTTTGTAGTAACTTGAGGGGCTAGTTTTTCTGTCATGCTGTTATGACTTGATACGAGGGAGCAGGGCACTAAGGGCAGCTTCGATAGTGATTATAATTCTYTTATATGTAGAGAAGAAGAAGCTAAGGAGTTTGTTACWGGAGTATTTCTGTATGTAGTGCAATGTGAGAGACAAGATATGTGGAATATTGAGAGTTTTAGCTATCTAGTTGGTAAAAATTAAGCCTCAAATTTGAGGAGGGTTTTAGCTATGTAGAATTATAATACTCGAGTCTTGAATGCTTGATGTATCTGAATTGTCGTTTAATCAATACATGGTCATCATCTTCTTTTTCTCCTTTTTTTTATTTTTTTTTTATAATTTATACCATGGCACCTGCTTAAATTTCAGGACTTTTGGTTTCCAGTTTTGGATTTTATTTTATGTTTTTACTRGTAGGGCGGTGTGCTAAGACGTCTAATCATTGGTTTTGGCTGCTACTACAGCTAAACAGCATACTGCCACTGTGATTGATGGGAAGGCAATTGCTGCAGAAATCAGGTCGCAGATAGCTAACGAAGTAAGCCGGATGAAGTCATCCATCGGGAAAACTCCAGGCTTAGCTGTACTGTTAGTGGGTGATAGAAGAGATTGTCAAATTTATGTTCGTAATAAAATTCTAGCTTGTGAGGAAGTTGGAATCAGATCTGAAGTTGCTGAATTGCCAGAATGCTGCTCAGAAGAGGAAATTATCACTGCTTTGACCCATTTCAATGAGAATCCTGATATTCATGGTGTTCTTGTACAGCTTCCTCTTCCGGAGGTAAGACCAGTGTATTATACATTCTTACTCATAATTACTTGGCTACTTGTAGCCTTAATGGTGACACTAAGGGTGCATTCTCTTTACCTTCTTAAACTTGAATTTATATGAACTAAAATCATCTATACTGATTTMAACTTACTAAAACCYAATAATCTTAATTAACCCTTATTTTTGAGTGTTGTATCAAACTAGCCCGGACCTTATTAGACTATACTGAACTAATCTGACCTCAACTGTACTTTTCTGAACTTAATGACCCGAAACTTTTTTTTTTAAAGGTGAAGAACACACTAGAGAGTAGAGACACTTGGTGTATTTGTTATCGGGTAGATATGGGATTTCATTTGGTGGAAGAAGTTTATCCTAAAACTTGTTAATTTGTTATAGTTTCTAGTTTGATGAGTGGATCAATCAATCAAAGCCATAATCACATAACTCCATAAGCGAGTCAGCTACCTAACTAAAAGTATCTTTCTACTCCATCTTATGATCGAGAATCTCATTCTCATGCAAATCCAGTGCTTCATATCTTCCTAATTCTTTCCAATCAAGTTATTTTTGGTCTCCCTCTAAGCTCTCCATGATCCCACTCTTCTACTCTTTGTAGTGTTTGAGCCTCCGTCATGCCCAAACTGGTTTTCCCTTGTTTGCTAGCAAAGTTGCGATGCTTGCAACACCAACTTTCCTATGCATAGCTTCATTTCTGATTCTATCCTCTAAGTTCCCACTCCCTATCTTATATTATGCATCTCCGTGACCTTCAACTTTTTTACAAAGATATTCTTCTGAAGGCAGCAAAGGGGTTTGCCTTCGAATTGACTAATGAGTCTTCTTTCCTACTTGATGATAACTTTTGACAGACATTCTTTATTTACTCAATATTGCACTAAGTTTGTAAATGAGCAAAGCAATTTACGTAGTAAGGATTGCATCAGTGATAATGTGAAATAGGTTAGAGAGAGCTTCGATTTTTTAAAATGGAGGGAAAGCTGCATATGACTTGTTCTCATTATTTTTAGTAAGTTGACTTCCTAAATAGGATTTTTTTTTTCTCGTTAGGTGTCGATGTGATTTATTTTGGTCCATTGTGAGGAAGATTAATGTGAGAATGGTTGAAAGGAGTGTACACAGGGATGTTCTTCTTAAGGCCATTCTCAATTTTCTGACTTTCCTTTGCTTGTTTCACTAGTGCAGTTTTATAATTTATGTAATACCTTGTGTTTCGTGTAGCGATTTGATGAGGGGAAAATATTGAGTATGCTGAAGTTGGAAAAGGATGTAGATGGTTTCCATCCATTAAATATGGGGAATCTAGCCTTGAAAGGAAGGGAGCCTCTTTTATACCATGCACCCCCAAGGGCTGTGTTGAGTTGTTGCTTAGGTACGGAGTGGAAATTAGGGGAAAGAGCAGTGGTGATTGGGAGGAGCAACATTGTAGGACTGCAAACACTTTGCTTCTGCAGGTATTGCCATGTTTTTTTCACTTATATTGTCGAAGAAGACAATCAAGTTCTTTAAAAAATTAATTTTGATCTACTTTGCTGGTATACTAATTTCGGCAATTATTATGGATATAAATCACTGGACAGAGGTATCATGCTACAGTTACTGTTCTACATGCATTTACTAAGACCCAGAAAAGATTGCACGTGAGGCTGACATAGTAGTTGCTGCTGTGGGTCTGCCAAATTTAGTTCGTGGTAACTGGCTCAAGCCCGGTGCTGTAGTTATTGATGTTGGAACATATCCAGTAGAGGTATTAATCTTCTTTTAAAATATTATAAGGCAGTTATGTGATTTTTAATTCGATATTGCTAATGGACGCCCCGGGGCGTTAGATAAGATATAATATATTTCCTAAAATGACATTAAACTTGAAATGCATGCCAAATTCACACATCAATCAGTGTAATTAATGTTATATTCATTTAATATTTCCTTTTTGGTTATCTTATTTAACGCCCTAGGGGCGCTTGTTAGCTTTTGCCTTGTTAATTTTGCACAAAAGGAGTATCTAATAATGTAATTGGTTCCTCCAAATCAATAATTGAAAGTAAGCATATATATATATACCTTTTGGTTTTAGCACATTTATTGATGCACTGTATCACTTTCTTGTCTTCTCAATCAATCAATCATCATAGCCTTAATCCCATATGTGGGGTGGTAAACATGAACCAAATGTATTATTCCGGGAGGTCATCCACATAAATTTTCCTCCTCCACTCCCTCCGATCGAGAGCCTCACTCTCTGCAAATCCAACTGCTTTAGATCTTTTCTAACTCCTTCCCACCAAGTCATTTTTGGTCTCCCTCTACCTCGTTTAAAAATCCCCTTGATCCCACTCTTCTCTCGCACGGTGCCCCTGAGGTCTCCGTCTTACATGCCCAAACCAACGCAAGCGGTTCCCTAAACTTGCTTGCAATATCTGCAACACCAACTTTCTGGCGGATAACTTCATTTCTTATTCGATCTCGTAGAGTGTTCCCGCACTTTCTTGTCTTCTGTTAAGGATTAATAATTTACTCCACATGTCAATGGACACGTGCTCCCAAATTAACTATATAAATTGCTCAATCTGCAAATGTCATGACCATCTACCATTCATTTCAGGATCCAAGCTCTGATAATGGTTATCGGCTCTGGAGAATGTATGCTTTGAGAAGCAGTGAAGGTGGCATCAGCCATCACTCCTGTCCTGGGAGGTGTGGGGCCAATGACAGTAGCTATGCTTCTGCTAAACACACTTGGATCCGCCCAGCGGATTTACGACTTCACTTGATGTAGCAGTAGCAACATTCTGATTGGGTACATAAAGTTCATCTGCACGAAAGTTGGGAAGGAGAAGCCAAGGTGTGCTTGGCCTTTTGCACGTTTACATGGACTTCATAAGGCACATGATGAAAGGTTATGAATTTTTTGGTGATTATGATGACTCATTTGCTTTGTTAAGCTTTTGCGGCTTGCCTGGAACCAAAATGCAAGACTTCTCCGCCGTTTTTGCTTGAAAATGTAGATTGGTAGTTGGTGGCCAATGCTATTGCTGTATTTTTTGAACTAAATCAAGTACATGAAGCTTATGCAAAAGTTGATTAAATTTTTTGTATTATAGTGTGAAATATAGACCCGGGAATGAAGAATTTGCGTTTCTTAGTACCATCGATGAGGGTTAGTTTAAAACATATGCACATACTAACTATCCACCTCAGCTTGTTTTTTCTACTATTGTGTATTATGAATGAAGTAGGAATTACTTATTAAATAACTTTCGTATAATATTCATGTTAATAATGATGTTAAATGAGTATAAACAAAATACAACTTTTGAATGTGGCTTGCCACAATTTAACATGTGGTGTGGCCTTGTAAATGAGAAAGCTCATTAAGACAAAATAACAGGGTCCATTAACTTTGTTTAACGGTGTTTTTTTTTTTACCGTTATTTCTTTTTGTTTTCGTCCATTCATTTCCCTTTCACTTTTTCAGTACATTTGCTTCTTCTCTCTCTTTCACTTCATCAAAACTTTCATTTTCTTTGTTTAAATCAATTGTTAATTTTTTCTCTATTCAATTTCCTTTGCTTCTACTGTTGTTGGCTTACTAAAATCTGTTGATTTTTGGGTTGCCTCCTCCTCGCTATTTTCGTCGGATCGAAATCTGCTGGGTAGTATTTGTTCAATACCTTTCTTTCTCCCATTTTCTTATTCTCTAATGAATTGAATAACTACTGAAAGAAAAAAGCTGAGTTGTTTGAGGTTGATGAGTATGACGAAAACAAAGTTGTTTTGGAAAAAAATTGTATTGTGTTAGATAACAATCGAGTTTCGCACGAGGATATGATGTGTAATTGTTGTTGCACAGGGGTTCGCACAGAGGTTTCGCCGCAATCGAGTTCCGGTTCACCTGGTGTAAAAGAGAATTCGGCATTTGAACGAAGATTAATATTTCAAGTGGTATGCTGTTAGACAGAAGTTTCGCACAAAATGATTGTGTAATTGTTGTTGCGGATTTGTTGTAGTTGTGGTGTTGCGTTGTGTTGTTGTGAAATGCAAAGGCAATGGCGACTAGCGTCGATTTCTGATTTGGTTGGCTGTGATGTCGGTGACTCGGTGAGTGTGCTGGACAGTGGTGGTGTTCGGTGGCAGTGGTGGTTGGTTGTTGTGGTTCTTAGTTCACCGTTTTTTTTGGTGAAGGTTCACTTCCATTGTTTATGAGATTAATTATATCTCCCTAAATGTCTTATTATTCATAAAAGTAGTTCGTATAAATCGTAAAAGTAGTTCATATAATTCGTAAAAGTAGTCTTATAATTCAGAAAAGTAATTATAATATTTCATAAAGTACTTCATATATTACATAAAGTAGTTTAATTCATATATTTCATATATTATTCTTATAATATCATATTTTATATATTTATAATAGTTCATATAATTCGTAAAAATAATTTATATAATTCGTATAAGTAGTTTTATATTTCAGAAAAGTAATTGTTGATATTTCATAAAGTAGTTCATATATTTTATAAAAGTAGTTTATATAATCGTAAAGTACTCTATAATTCAGAAAAGTAATGGTGATATTTCATAAAAGTAGTTAATATATTCGTAAAAGTACTTATAATTACAGAAATTTTGTTGTTGATTATTTAATTTTTAGAAAAAGTAATAAAATATTTTGACTGCATTTCTTGAGGTTGATCAATTGTTTGATTCACTTGATTCACCAAACTACTGCAAATAAGAATAAAAGAACTGTTATAGAAAAACAGTTTATTTGTTCTTGAAAAGTAGTTCATTTCTTCTTAAAAGTAGTACATCTTCTATGAAAAGTAGTTGTTTTTTTGCAGGTGTGTTTTTAGAAGGCATGTCCAGTCATACTTAGATAATTTTATAGAAGGAATCATTTATTTTATGTTCAAAAGTAGGTTATTAGTATGTTTTAAGTAGTTGAATTTTAATAATGTAAGTAAGTCTATGTTGTTTTGGTTTGGATGCATGTGACTTTATTAAAAGTCATGTCATTGCCTTTTAAAATCACTATTTATTGGTTCTTTACATCTCATTCTCATTTGTCTTCTATTTTCTTTTTTCGTTTCCCTCTCTAATTTTTCTCTCTGGTTCTCTCTCTAAAAATTCTCTCTCCAAAATTTTCTCTCTAATTTTCTCTTTCTTCTTTCTGCTTCCTTCTATTGTTATTTCTTTTGTTCTCTTTTCTTGTTTCATTTTGTCTTCTGTCTCCTATCTATTTGCTTCTTTTTTTGCTTCTTTCAGTTTTTCTTGTTTTGTTTTCATCTCTCACTTGTTTTTTCTTGTTGATTTCTAGTAGAGACTGTTTTTTTTACAAAAGTTTTCAATAAAATGAACATATTCTTTCATTTTTGTGTTTTTGATTTCTACTTTTTTCAATGAAAATATTCAATAAAATGAACATATCTTTTAAATCTTTATACTTTGCAAACACTTTGAACTTTGTAAAGTTCGGATGTTTGAAGTTAAGTTGTGAATGTGTGAAGTTAAAGTTCTGTTGTGTTTGAAGATAAGCTGTGAATGTGTGAAGATCAGCCGTGTATGTTTTGGATGATTCAGTTGCAAATTTTTTTTCGAAGATTTGAAGGTATGTTTACTTCTATGCTGCAATATGGTTGTTTTGATTTCATTTTTACATAAGTATTCATATACTAGTTCATATTCTTATAATCTGCAAATTGGATATTTATAAGTAGTTCATGTTATTTAGAAAAGTATCATATTTCTAGAAAAGTAAATATTGATATCTATAATAGTTCATATATTTCTGGAAAGTAGTTCATATATTTTTGAAAAGTAGTTCATATATTTCTGAAAAGTAGTTCATATGTTTTTGAAAAGTAGTTCATATATTCTGAAAAGTAGTTCATAATTCTGAAAGTAGTTCATATATCCTGAAAAGTAGCTCGTACATTTTAAGAATAATTGTTTTGAATTTTTTTAAAGTATTTCATATGATTCAGAAAAAGTAGTTCATGTTATGTAGAAAAGTAATCTTAGTAGTTCATATAATTCATAAAACTAGTTAAAGAGCAGTAGATGAGTTATATAAGACAAAAGTTCATATGATTTTAAAAAGTAGTTCATATTATCTCTAGAAAACGTATATTCGATGTATTACTATAAGTATTCTAATATTTTCATAAAGTAGTTCATATATTTCGAAAGTAGTTCATGAATATTTTTAAAAAGTAGTTTTATATATTTCTGAAAAGTATTCATATATTTTGAAAAGTAGTTCATATAATTCATATGATGTTCAGAAGTAGTTCATTGTTATGTAGATAAAGTAGACCTTTAGTAGTTCATAATATTCATAAATAGTTAAGAGCATAGATGAGTTATATAAGAAAAAGTCGTATGATTTTAAAGTAGTGTCCATATTATCACGATAAATAATATTGATGTGTTACTAAGTTTAATATATATTTCATAAAAGTAGTTCATATATTTCTGAAAGTAGTTTCATATATATTTCGTAAAAAGTAGTTCAATATATTTATTAAAAGTTAGCTTCGTACTTTTAAGAATAAAGTGTTTGGAATTTTTATAAAGTAGTTTTAAGGATTCAGAAAAGTAGTTCATGTTTATGTAGAAGAGTAGATCTTAGTTTTCTATAATTGATAAATAGTTCAATATAATTTCATAAAAGTAGATAAGAGCAGTAGTGTAGTTATCTTAAGAAAAGAGTTCATATGATTTTAAACCGAGTTATATTATCTAGAAAGTAATATGATGTTTTACAATAAGTAATTATAATATAGTTTTTATAAAAGTATTCATATATTTGTGAAAAGTAGTTCTCATATTGTGAAAAGTGCTTCCACAATATTTCTGAAAAATAGTTACTCGGTTTAAAGAACTCGTTTATTATAGGCTTCATCATTATTTTCGTCAACTTTCTTGCTTGCAATATTGTCATCATATCGATAAGTTGTGAATTTCACAGATGCTGTAACGATCCTCAATGCTGCAATGAATGATTTGAAGAATTTGCTGTTCATTTGTGATTTCATTTTTTTTTTACAAAGAATTTAACTTGAAGAAAAGGCAGAATGGCAGGGAAGCTTGGAAGAAAAGCCAGAATGGAGGAAGCTTGAAGGAAAAGCAGGAGGGAGAAAAAGTTTGAGTAAGAAGCAAAGCAGGGAGAAAGGTTCAGTAGAAGCCAAAAAGAGAAAGCTGAGGAGAAAGCAGTAGAATGGTGGCTCCTGGATTTTTTTTTGGGATAGTGGTTAGTTTTTTAGGAATTATGTTGCTTTATAGTAGTTAGTGTTAGGTTTTAGTAATTGTACGGCATTGTACGACTGTACGGACATAATGGAGTCCGTTATGTCTTGTTTGCCAAGCCAACCAAATAATAGGTGTGGCTCGGTTACAATCACAAAACGAGTTTGTAAAACAAAAATTACTCTACTTCATAAGTCAATATTTTATCCACGGACACAAATATCAAGCATTGAAGCTCTCAGTAACAATCCCAAGTTATGAATCCTTTGTTTAAAATTCGAAGTCCAAATATACTAATAAAAGTCTATGTTTCATAATTGGACTAAAATGTTCCTAATGAGCAAATTGTCTTTTTTTTTTTGTTTATTTAAGTTTAGGCGTGTCTTAATTTTTTTTTTTAATTAAGCTTAGGCACTTGAAATTTTAGGTTTGATTAATGATTGCGCTTGGAATTTTGAATTTTAAAAAAAATTTAAAGAAAAATATCGACAAACACCTAGATCATTTTTAATTTTTTTTTAAATTTTGTATCGAAACAACGAATTTGAGTGTATTTTCGTGTCATTGCTTATGAAACATGGAATTTTAGACTTTGTTTAGCATTTCCCATTCTAGTACGGAGTATTCTATTTTTGAAAGCTCGACAAACAAAATTGAACAAAAGGAGCAATGTTTAGAATTATTTAATATAAATATTTGCTATTACTATAACATCAATCAAAGTCAGTTTCCACATTTTTTTTGGTTTCGTATTTGAAATTAGAATATTTGTACAAAAAATATCGACCATATTTGTTATATCATGAAATTCCTATCGATTGTACTTTTCATATTTGCCAATGTATGTTTTATAATTTAAATATCTAAAGTTATACATTAGTAAAACTTATAAAAATTGATTATTGTTGTAGAATTCACCAAGACGTACCAAACGAGATCCCATTTGTCTATATTTTTTCTTCTATATTTGCAATAATTTATAAATTTCTATGTGTATTTTCCAACGACAGACACAACGGAGCATATCAAAGGCCTCAAAACCAGGTTCGTTGACTTTAACCAAAATTAAATTTCCCTCCTTTATTACCCGCCAAAACAAAGACTCCACACTATTTAGACCTCGCATTTTATACACACTAAAAAAACCAAATCATAAAATTCGAAAAATCAACCAATCAAATCAAATCCAACCCCTGAAAATGAGCGACGCCGGCGGTGCGGCCGTCCCGACGGGTTGCTTCAAATGCGGGCGACCCGGACACTGGTCTCGCGACTGTCCTTCCTCAAACCCCGACCCGAATAACCCCAACCCTAACCCTAACCCTAATCCTAATCCTAATTCCAACTCCAAATCCTCTTCTACTTTCCCCAAATCATCCAACAATTTCTCCAAGTTCGCCGGAAATGGAGGTGG
>SNQN01012419.1:0-16025 GCA_008642245.1 Bassia scoparia
TATAACAGTCCAGCATGTAGCAAGAACGCAGCACCACCAAACTGACGTAACACAACCTCATAGAATGCACCAGGTAGCATAGCAAATCCACCTTAGTCATAGGAGGAAACAGCGAAAGATCCTTCAGAATGAGGAGAAAGTGAAGCTGAACTCACTGCCCGTGCCCTTATCAGGACAGAAAGCTGTACAAAGCATCACCAGGAAGAAATCCTAGCTGACTGTTCATCTATTGTGCTGCCAACTCCAGACCATCCATGAGCATGCTCTGCGACGCCCGTTGTCCACGATTTCAAGCATACATAAGCAAGAAAGAAAGCCCAATTCAATTACACAAATTGACAGGCATATTCAAATGGCATGATTTTGATATTAAATAACAACTTACAAGTGAATTCAAGTTGATTAGCCAATAAACTTACTTGAATTTGGGATTTGATTGAGCAAAAGAACCTTTCCAAGCATTCCAAGGTGAATCAATGGAGTTTAGAGAGAGATGCAACAACAAAGCAAAGAGCAAAATGCAAATAAAGAAAAAGTGCCAAATAAGGCACGAATTCGCCAAAAAGGCCGAAACACTAGCGTAATTGCCCCTAGTTTGTGCAATTTGGCTCGATTTTTGAGCCTTTTCTCGCAAATTCCCGTTGCGTTTAAATGCGTTAGTACTTCCCAGGAATTCCAACCAACTTTTAAAGTCATGCACAATGACCAAAATGCCCCTAAGCAAGCAAAACGGGCCATAAAATCATCAAGTCGTACAAAAATACACCTACAGAACTACGACATGTCGTAAGCGAAAGGAAAGTCAAAACGAAGCAATAGCCACGATCAAGTGAAGATCGAAAGCAGATTAAAGTCAAAGCACACATTCCCTAGTCGCAAGTTGCATCATCTTCGCAAGGCCAAGCGTTAGCCCGATGTTGTATAACGCAATGCAAGCATTTACAAAAACATATTGCTTATACGCAATCGTAGCTATACCGACGTACCATCTCTATGATATTCCGGCAACTAGCTGAGATGGGATAAAGAAATTAGAGCACGCACCAGCAAAACACATTGTTATACGCAATCGTGCTATACGTTGCGTTACCATATATTTATATTCCTGGAGACTACTGAGATAGGATAAAACAGATCAAGCAAGAACAAGTCCAAACGGAAGCGTCAATACGGACACCATTTCATCTTCCCCAAAGGAGTCGAAACGAAAGCATCGATACGGACACCGGCGACAACTCCCCATGAAGTCCTAACGGAGCATCGGAGTGGACATGAAATAAAGTTCCCCAGAATCCTACGGAAGTATCGAGGCGGACAACGTTAGCAGAAAATCACCAGTGGAATCATATACAAATGACGATATATTTTAATATATTTTATCTGATTCGGTCTCATTACGATCTCATTTATCGAGGCAAGGCGAATAAATCAAATATCTCGAAAATCGCAATAAAATCAAGCCGCAATTGTATAAAAATCACGCGTATATTATATGATATTACCTCGATTTATTTCATCGCGATCATCTATTCAAGGCAAGAAAATCGACAAAAATCTGTAGGTTGCTAGGCGCAATAGCAACCCAACTTTGGCGCAATTACGCCCAGTTTTGGCGTGATTAGATCTAGGATGTGTTTTAAGGTTATAAAGGCTCGACAAGGGTTCCTAAGGGTCTGAAGCTACCTCCTTGGTCTTCGACATAATGTAAGAGCTAGTTTGAGCCAACATCTCAATCTAAACCCCCTTTTGCTGCTTGTGTAGAAATTCGACTTCAATGTAATTTGCATGTAATATTGACTAATAACGATCGGCAATTCAAATCAAAAGCAACCTTAAGGCATAACTTTCAATTCACATCTTTGATGTGCTTGCATGCTTTTACATTCATGCTAACATAAACATTATTACTAAGTACCTAATAATAATATTGTGTTTCACAAGCCTCAATAAGATAACTATGGACAACCGGCATTAGCTCCTTGAATACAGAAATTAACAACACATGCCACAACAAGCTAACACTACTTGCATAGTTTCTGGTTAAACAACCCGCCTAGTAACTTTGCATGCTTAGGGTTAAAATGAAAAATTGTTTGTGTTGTCTTTTCGGACAATGAACGCAAAAAGAAGGAGGTCGCTAGACGTACGGGGTGCTGTGCCACTACTCACCTTACCCTTTCCCCTAATCCAAACCTTTGGTGCACTACCAGACATGGAGTCCTTCGCCTTGCTTTACACAATATGTAGCAAGTCTGTAAAACGGGTCCGCAACTTCCTAAAAGAATCGGTGGCGACTTCCTAACTCATTTCGAGGTATAAACACACAACTCCAGGCATACTCACATGAGCCAAAAGCAAGAATTCAATTCTAGCAAACAAACCGAACCACCCTTAAATTTGTACCCTCGAAACAGAGGGACCATACCCAGTTGGCCGGTGACGCTCCGACGCCCGTACAGAGGTATATTCTCAAGCTTAGGAAAAATCTGATTTGTGGGTCACTTGACTCAACCAGTCATAGTCTCATCTTTTTCAAGGAAAGTGGAAGGTTCAAAGCGGGCCATGGTGGTTGTTCGGAACTAGGAATAACTGGAACCTTATACACTATTTAGGGTGTACGAAGCTACGACTACAAGTTGTGACTCCAAAGATATGCATACTTTAATTGGTCACATGAGTGAAAAAGGGATGCGATTGTGGCTTCAAGTGTAAGGTGTCGGGTTGAAAATCATTCAACATGGAAGTTTTTATAAAACGTGGGTCTTTGGCAAGCAGAAGAAGGTTTGTTCACAAAAACTACGGTAGGTCCTTTACAAGGAGAAGCTAGAACTTGTGCACACGACATATGGGCCCATATCCATTTAATCTTATGGCGGTTCTCAACTATTTTGTTACTTTCATTGATGACTTAACTAGGAAAGTATGAGTTGACATCATGAAGCACAAGTCGAAGGTGAATGAAAATTTCAAGACTTGGAAGGCGAGGTTGAGAATTCCTTTAGGGCAGAAGATCAAGACGATCCACTTCGTAATGGAGGTGAATATGAGTGCAAGCTTACAAGGACATTTGTAAGAGAATTACATTATTTTGAGAGGACAATTCCTTCAAGCCTCGCAAAATGGTATCGTGGAGCGGATAAATAGGACCTTGCTTAAAAGGGCAAGGTGTGAGGTTGTATGCGGTCTGCCTAAATGCTACTTGGCGATGCTATTATACTACGGTTTTACTTGGTAAATTGTAGTCCCCGCGGTCCTTTGGATTTCATGATTCCGGAAGAGAACGAAGAGAAATAGAGGGAAGGTGGTTTCTTACTCACATTTGAAGACTTTCGATTGTTATGGATTTTTAATCTGAAAATAGAGACAATCTTAACTTGGAACCATAAATGCTACTCATTGGGTATAATAACAGAAATATAACTATCGTTTGTGGGGATTCTAAGAACCGAAAGGTTATTAGCATTGTGACATTACATTTGATGAGATTCTTTGTATAAGGACAACTTTGTGGAAAAACTGTAGAGAAGGCATCGTAGAGATAAAAGGAGTTTGTAGAACTCGATGGTGGAAACGTTTGAATTGTGGGAAGCACAAGAAGAAAGAACTTGAATGTGCCACTTCCACCACCATCTCCTCAGCAAGGGTTCATACTTCCGTGAGTTCTTAGTTTGAGTGAGTCAGATGATGATGTGAATGATGATGATGAGTTCGGGCTGAATCCGCTACCACTCCACAAAGAGAAGACTCAAGACGGGTCACAAAGCAACCAAATAGGTATTCTCCATCGGCACACTACTTATTGCTTACGGATCGGCTGAACCAAATGTTACGTGAAGCAATGAAGTGGGTGACTTAAAAGTGGGAGCATGCATTGAGCGAGGAAATGGATCATTAGAACAGGAATGACACTTGGGTGTTAGTTGGATTTCTAATGCAGAGAGGCTCTTAGTTGCAAATGGATCTTCGGAAGAAGGATGAACCGGATGGTAAAATTCGGTCAAAGCAAGACAATTTAGTGAAAGGTTTCTCACAGAAGGAGGGCATTGATTTTCATGAATCTTTGCTTTGGTGGTGAAGTTGACTTCTATAAGATCTGGCTTGGGATTTGACTCTTAGAACATATTCCTTGAGAAAAAAGGAGTGAAAAATAACATTCTTAAATGGTGATTTGGAGGGAAGAAATCTAACATGAGTAAACCAGAAGGGTTTCAAGCTTAGGCACGGAAGACTTGGTGTGCAAGCTGACACGGGATCTATATGGGTTGAAACAAGCTCGAGACAATGTACAAAAGTTTGACAACTTCATGTTACACAACAAGATTCCGCCTCCTATACCGTCCAATTTACGACCGTCCCTAAACGTCTGCAAAAGTATAATTACGACCGTTTTAGGTGGACGTACTATACCGACCGTTCCCTATAATTACGGGCGTTTCTTTAAATGTACGTTAATTAGCGTTCGTTTAAATTTTTTCCGACCGTATAACGGACGGTAAAAGGGTCAACATTTACATTGACCATGATTGGATACGTGACCGCTGAAATGTTTACCGACCGTGGCGGTCGGTAAATTGGTTTTCCCCAAAAAAAATAGACCACAGCAAGGGTCGTGAAACCCTTCCCTCGCAAACCCAAATCCCTCACAACTCGAACTCTCTCTCAACTCAAACTCCCTCGCAAACCCAAACTCCTCGAAAACCCTTCCTTCTTCTCCTCTCGGCGACTGTCCTCCTCGCCGGGCTGCCTTCTCTCCTTTTCGCCTCTCTCGTATCTCCTCTCTCCTCTTGCCTCGCTCAAAAACAACCAGTACAGCCGCACACAACAACCAACAGCAGCGACGACCTCCTCTCCTCTCTCCTCTCTCCGATGGTCTTTTCTAGGCCATTTCTGTCGTCGTACCTCCCCAATATTAAGGTAACATCACAAACCCTAATTAGAGAACGGATGTGATCTTTGTTGTTATTTCCAAAGATATATAGGATGTTATATCTACTTGCTTTGTATGTTAACGACATGCTTATTGTAGCACTAGTATGGATTGATCAATGACTTGATGGAATAATTGTCATTGAGATATTGAGATGAAAGATTGGTGGTGAGGCTAAGCAAATACTTAGTATGCAGATTTCTAGATAACTTTTAAGAGGGTTCTTTGAGGTGTCTCAAGAAGAATATGTCAGAAGCTGCCCGCGGTTCAACATAGTTGATGCAAGCCTCGCTCTCACTGTTTCATTGATGTCAAAATGGTAAAGAAACGCCCTCATACAAAGGAAGATAAAGGAGGATGGCCACTTGTCCTTATTCGTCGACCGTTGGTAGCACGATGTATGCTATGGGTGTGCACTAGGATCGACATTGGACAAAGCGTGGAAGTGTGAGTAGATTCATTGTCAATCCGGGTGAGAAGCATTAGGAAGCTATAAATGCTCTTGAGGATCTCAATGTACTCGGGCATGGCTCGTTGCTACAGGAGGATAAGGTTGTTCTTGAGGGTTTGTTGATGTTGATTTTGGGGTGCTTGATCAAGTAAAATTTACTTTGAGGTATGTCATTATATTGCAGGACAAACTATTAGTTGGATTGATCAAGCTGCAGAAGGTGTCTCATCTCTACGACTAAAAAGTGAAGTATATGGCTATGTCAAAGCGGGAAGAGTTGAATGCTTAAAGCATCCTAGATGATATGGCTATCAAAAAAATGGATGTGTGTTATATTATGATAATCAAAGCGCGTTGCAATTAGTTAAGAATCCTGTATATCATTATCGGTAAAAACAGGTGAAGGCGATATCATTACACAAGAGGTTGTGGAATAAGAATGATGATTTGAAGAAAAATTGTCGATCCAAGAATCCTGCTAATATGCTCACTAAGAATTGTCTAGTGAGAAATTGAATTATGCCGAACCTAAATTGGTCTCATTCACTAAGTGTCTAGGGCTGTGCTATGGTTTCCAATTGTTATGATAGTTGGAACATGGATGTTCATGTTTCGTTGCTGCTTTTGTTCGTTCAATCGATTCTCCAAGGGGAGACTGAAGGTTTAAGTGTGGATTGGTAGAAGCTAGAAGAAGTGAGGTAGAAGCAAACTTGCTTGGCTAAAAAATGCATGAGTCACACCTCCATATGCTCGTGTCACACAATCTAGGCAAGCTGCAGTGGAACAAGGGAAGTAGAACAGAATGCATGAGTCACGCTTCCCATGCCGCGACTTTGCGATTCCTCTATGCCTGCAATCCGCGACTCGTACATTATATGCGCAAGTCGAGCTCATCTGCAATAAGCTTTCTTGTTTGGCGGTCAAGCGGTGGGACTATAAGGCCCTTCTCTCACTCATTTCTTATTATTCACATATTCAAACACTTAGCAAGTATTGTAAAACTCTCTGAATTCTCAAAACACTTTGTTTAAGCATTGGATTTAGAGTGAAGCTTGCAATTGTATGCAGTTGGAGCTTGTTGTATTTGTTGGAATTCCTCACAATATAATCATAGTGCGAGGGGTGAGTTTTCTCCCAATTCTCGGGTTTCACGGTCATTTCTTTCTCTTCGCTCTTTTAGTTCCTTCATGTGCTTGGATCTTATTTATTGCTTGTTATCTGATTGTTGTTGTTTAGCACTTGCATGTTGGTCTTGCTTGAGTTATGTGGTTGGGTTTATTACGAACTTGTTTTACCTCGTCTTTGCCACAACATGATGTACTATAAGAATTTGGACTTATTTGGACTTGACATAAATTAATACCTTGGTTTGGATTAAGGTACTTTTACTCACTAGACATGAATTATGACTTTAGATTGTAATTGGACTAGATTACACAAACACCTCGGCCCATTGGAAGGTGTTTGGGCTTGACTCAAACTAGACTTYAGTTAAACTGGACTCTTGACTATATGGGCTTATCATTAAGTCATCGTTGAGCTTTTGGATGTGGACTTTAAATGTGGAATGAATATGATTTTGAAAGTGGATTAAGACTTAAGGATGGAGAATTTGAATGTGGAAAGAGACTTTGAATGTGACCCATGAGTGTACAGATGATTTTTGAGAACTTTGAAAGGGACTTGAATTTGGAATGGAATATGGATTATGAAGTGACAAAACATTTGCATGGATCATATGCTACGAGCATGGAAGGAAGTGAGAATTAATGCATATGTACATTAAGACACAACAAGCACACTAGCATGATGGGATGTAACCTAGCTAGAGTCTTATAAGGTCAGTCGAGGGTGTCTATGAGTACCCTGACTAGGCTAGAATGTTCCATACACACCACTAAAAGTTGTGGTGATCCAAGGAGGTTTAAACCATTGTGACTTTGTAGGGAACTAYGTCACGAATCATGGTTGGGATAGGCGTGAAGCTTAAGAGTTAGTTAATAGGTCATGACTCCACGCTAATCTTAAGTGAGCCCCACGAGACTATCTTGAGTGTAGAAGACACTCATGTGAGACGTGTACATGCATTATGTCAAGAACATGTTTGTAATCACAACGGTGAATTACAATGGTGAGTTCTATTTCGCATTCTCTAGTGTTTAAAACCCTATAGAAACCTTTCCTAATGAAGTCGCCAAACTATAACCCTTGGGTTTAGGGTTAGGAGGGGCATGCCCTCGAGGCCTACAAATGTTGGGTAMAAGTTATTGATTATTTGTATATAGCATATTGTGACTATGCTTGGAGTTTGAGCATTCGGGATACTCAAAATCGAATAAAGGTAGTCAACACTGCACTCTTTTCGGGAGCCGTGGAACACATATTATGCCTTGCTAYGACGGAATGTACTACAAAGGACTCCATTGTCTGGTCATCAACCGAGGTCATGGAATTTGGGACGAAGGTAATATTGAAGTCCTGAATAACACCCCTACCCCCACACATCTAGCGGCCCCTACTCTATCTCAATTGCAAATTCACCATTGTAACTTTGAACAACAAGGATATTTCCGTATTATTGTCCTTAGAATCACAAAGATTAATTTAGGCAAGTTTGATTTAAGACACATAAAGTCTAATAATATAGTGTCCACTTGAATATAGATTAATTTAAGGTACTTATACCACTTTGTCCAACATGATCTGACCTAAATGTGGATACATGTATTGTAGGTCTAAACTAAGGAAAAATTAAAATTGACTGAAAATATATACAAGAAAAGAGAAGCATATATATAGATGTTACCTTTGATCTCTAACAAAGACAAAACAAAATAATGGATAGAATTGAAATCGTTTCACCTTTGCAATTGCTATTTAGACAAGAAAAATGTTAGTGAAAACAATATAGAAATCGAATCGAAAACAAAGAAAAGAAACGATTATTTACATGTTAAGTATTGTGAAATCGTTAATTATTCCATATTATGTATATGATTAAAAGTGATTAGAAAAGTAAATAAAAATGAAAAATTAATGAGAAAAAGGAGAAAGAGATGATTGTTATGAAGCTTTTGGCCTCAAAAATTACACTAAACGATGCGTGGTTGAAACAACTCTTAAACGATTGTTCCTAGATCTATTGAATTGAATGTGTTTAATTTGATTAATTTTTAAAGTGTTTTCGAATTTGAATTTGATGGTTTTTGAAGTGTTTCTGAGAGAGAAAATCACGAGAACTTTGCTAGGTTGTGTTGTTTGTAAAATGAGAAGTTGTAGTCCCTAGGTTTAGGGTTATGAGGGGGGTGCCCTCCGGACCTACAAATGTGGATGCAAGTTTTTGAATACCTTTTTTTGAACCTATGTTTTGATGAATGACACAACAAACTAACAAGCAAACTTATATTTGTTTTCTAATGTGTGTGTTAACTATTGAGATATCAGGTTCAAACTTCAAGGAGTCTTGAAGGGATGATGATAATCTTAGAAGAAGGATGAAGTCCCCGTAACTGATGAAGAGTTTGAAGGAGCACAAGGAAGAAGCTCAACATTAAAAGGAGGCTGGAGTTCCTTAGCTTAAACTTGACTCGAGAGTTGAAGATGCTTCGTGGAGAGGATCTTCGGTACAATAGGTCTAGGAACTTATCTTTTTACGTTTATTGTACGCTTGTCATCGATGTGTGATTAAAAGGCTCAAAAGTTAAAAGAAATAGAATTAGGGTTTTTGGAATTATATTTATTAATGGATTTAATTGAGTATTAGTTAGAAAAAGGAATCTCAAAATAAAACCTAGGTAAGACTCCAACAAATGGGGTGAAGGGACAACAACACACCATTGCTCGAAATGAGAGAAACATCAAGGCCTACAACCAAGCTTTGCTGCACATTGGCGTAAGCCGAATATCCAAGGTACCCCCAAAGACTTGAGAAGAGGTCCTGTAAAGAAAAAAAATGGAGCTACTTTAAAGCACCTGAATCGAGGATGCCTCTACAAAAATCCCCGAGATTTTTCTACAATGGTACTTGCGAAAGTTCAAACACACTAATGACCCCTAGGTTCCATCTCAAATTATTTAGGGCCATCAATGACTATCAAGGGATCAATGCTGCCTCTTTTTCCCTAGGTGTTCCTCATGTTAGCCGAACCAATTTGGCCAAAAGTAGTTCTTCTCTCTTCCCGACAAGGATGCAGCTATGGGTGACCATCACTTCAACGGTTCATGACGCGCTATCAAAGCAACATCAAGCTTCCACCTCACTAAGGGAACTTTGAAATCCCTCAACATGAGAAAAGAAAGAGCTTCATGTCCTACCTTCAACACGATGTAAGGGAACATGGCCCAATGCATTCAATCCCCTGAAGAAAAGAGAGAGTGGTGAAATATTACACGACTAGCATGAGGAGTTGTATTCACGCAACACGCTCTCTTCTCGAGGGATCGACTTAAGCTTTAAGGTTCCTGACTTAAGTGTACCATCTTTGCTTCAAGGTTGAGCCTTAAGCAAACGCATCACTACTGTGAGCCCCAACAAGATTTAGCATTATCTTGCGCACTACTATTCAAAGTCATTGAGGGCTTAAGCACCAAAAGGAACAAGCTCCTTACATTTGAGGCGCAATTAACTTATGGAGATTAAGGAGCTTAGCGGCTTCAGTAGCCGAAAACATATTTTGTTCTCACCGTGCTCATACCAATGCCATGCTCTTACAAAAAGAAACAATTAAGTTCATGACTTGACAACACATTCACCGTCATATCAAAATTTGGGGGAGGGCTCATAATAAGAAGGAAGATCTACAGGCAGCCATGATTACTGTGCATAATCACTTCTAACACTGAGCATGTAAGAATCAATGGAGAATCAGTAGGACATTGGTCTAAGTCCTTGCCAATACCTACAACACAACTATGCGAACATTGCTCAAAACACTGAAAAAGGGCTCCACAAAAACAATGAAATCCCAGGCCGCAACGGTTATCTACAATATCAATCACAATCATAATGGGGCCCTCATCATAATTTGGGGGGTATCATTGCACCAATGATTTGCTTGCAAATGAAGCTTTCATCTCAGCATTGCTCGCGGGCTTGAATCCCGGAACTTTAGTCAGAAGGCTCTATCTCGCATGTATTTTCAAATTCACATCAACTGTATTTGCTTCCTTCACTAAGTGTTCAAAAATGTCAATTGCATTACACAAAATCTTACACTATAGTCCTTGCATAAATAAGTGAGTCGAGATGAACTTGTGAGTCCATAGTCGAAAACACAAAGTTTTACAAAAAAGCGAGTCAAATACACCGTGCGATGTAAGTGCATGATATTAAGAATCAAGTATGCATGGAAGAACAATAAAAACTCAAGCAAGTAACTCAAAGTTAAGGAGTCAAACAATCTAGACAAAACCAATGCAAAGGATAGGGTCCACCTTCAAGTGAAGATTTTGCAGTACAAAATCGAGAGGGCTAACCCTAAAGCAAACAGAATTAAGTCATCGGTAAGCATCTCAATAAGGCAAAGCTTCTTTAAGCTACAGTCCAACATCTCGACACTTAGGAACGGTAGGGTATACAACATAAGCATTAGGCTCTTAACCTAGCAAACAAGGATTGGATCCTGAAGCAAGTACCACGTTCTAGGGGCGACCTCTTAGACATTTGACCAGCTCTAAGCTAGTGAACATTAAGAAGTATCAATACCATGTATGGAGATGCCCTATTCCTTACCAAATTTTAAAGCCACACATTTTGCAAGATGTCTTACCATCGGTTAACCACTATATTTTGCAAAGGACAATCACTTATAGTCCAAGTATAGTAGAAACAAAGGTCAAAAAGCAAAATCTCAAAATCAAAGAATCCGCTAGTCGAGCTACAATAAATCCCCAGCAGCTCAACAAAACATCCTCAGCAATACTTCAGCAAAAGACAACACTATACAACATTAAGTGAAAAGTCTTTCTTGATGGCATAGCAGAAGAGAGATAAGTGGCATAATAGATCAAGCAGTCATAAACAGATCAAGTAGCACAGTAAAACATATCGTTTATACGCGATCGTGTTATACAGGAACGGTTAATCCTAAATTTTACTAGAGCAGCACCGGAAAGGAGTTAAGCAGGCCATTAGCAAATCAAGCAGGCATAATAGATTCAAGTAGCACCAAAAAAAATATCATTATACGCGATAGTTGGTTATATGCAACGTTAATCAAAAAAAATTTCTTGTAAGTGGCACCAGAAGGAGTTAAGCAGGCATTAAGCCGATCAAGCAGCACAAAAAAAAGTTAAGGAAGGGTTTTTTGACGGTGACTGAAAAGGAGTTAAGAGGAATAAGTAGATTAAAGTATACACCAATGATAAGTTAAAGGCCAAACGATACGAGCAGTATCTCCTGGACAGAACAATGAAGAGAAGCTACTCTTGGATGGGAGGCACGAAAGAGATTGGTCATGAAGAAATATTCGCTGGACAGGTGGCACGAAAAAGGTAAATGGAATAAGAACATGGTTTACCTTTCCTGACAGGTGGCACCGAAAAGGATATGACACGGCGTAGCATTCTCTCGGAACATGCACTGGATAGGGGTGCATCTTAGATAGCGACACGGAAGAGATTATTGGGAAAATGTTCTTGGAGACGCGGCACCGAAAGGATAGATGTAGGCATAAAGTTACAATTCCCCATGATAATCTTGGGCGGATGCAGCTGAAAAAGGAGAGGAGGCACAATATACAATAGAACCTTCCTTACCGGCGGCACAGAAAAGGATAGAGGTAAATAAAAGCCAAAAGCACATGCACAAAAATCGCTATTGGAGACAACCGATCGAGAGAACAACAAAACAAGCCAAACACACAAGCAACATTCAACACACGGACTAATAGGCAAGCAAAACAAGTAGCAAGCAACAACAATCACAGTTTGCAGATAAATAACGCATTTGTTTTGCAAGTAACGCGGTAGCTTTGGCTTTCGTTTTTACGAGATATTCTTCTCTACAAACTTAACCAAGTGGGCTTCTGTAGATAGCCTACATTTGTCCCAGCCTAGTAAGGCCGATTGATAAGACACCCTGCAACACAACAAGCTGAATTGAAGGTACCAGGGACCCTTACAAACCCTTAAAATTAGAAAGTTTTCATTACATCACCCACATTTCCTACACCAAAGCACCCTTAAAATGAGTTTTCCTTCTAAAAATAATTTTTAATTATTTAAAACTTTTCTAGATTTTTTTTGAATTGTTCTAAGAATTTTTGGCATTTTTTGAATTTTCAAAATTTAATTAATTTTTGCGATAATTAATTAAATTATGATACAATCCAAAAATAATTAAATTTTAACACAAATTACTTGTTACAAAAATTGTATGCAGATTTTTCCATAATTTTTTACATTGTAGAAAAATAGTTATGATTTTCACTTAAAAAACGTGCACCGGAGCGAAGCCGCTCGTTTCGGAAGCTTCCAGGAGCATTATGGACGTGAGTCTTGCTAGATTCTCCCAAGGATGTTTTAGATTCATCTTACCTTCTCATGGTACACCCTATTGAATATCAAACGTAAAATTAATTTTTTTACTAATTAGCCACGCAAAATAAGGCAAGTCGAGCAAAAAGGGAAAAGGGCTGGGCGTAATTTACGCCCAGGTTTGTGAGCATTACGCCCAATTCATTCCACTTTTTTTTAAAACATTTCCCTATAATATCTGAGGCCTTCGGTCCTCATTTGCAACATACATACACTCAAAAACTCTCTCGTTACTCGTCTCTCTACTAAGAACCCCAATCCGACCCGGTGACGCCCCGGCCCCATACACACCTACTTAGCTTCTAGGTTAGAGATTATTTAGCATTTGTCTTCCTATCAATTTGCTTAGAACAACAATTTGTTGAGGTACCATTTGTGTTGTTCCCCCTCACTAGAACCTGTAAAAGAACTAAGGGTTGAGTACTAGGAACCTATGTTTCTCGCGGTCCCTTAGAAGTATGGAAGCAATATCCTGTTTTCTCACCCAAACTTGTTTCTCATTCTTTGTTTAGTGCAGTTTGTTTTCTTAGTGCCAGTTTGAACATTTAGGTGACCAAGTTTTTCCATAAGATGTACAGACTTTACTACTAGGTAGATAACATATTTCTTCTTCTTTCTGTTGTTTTTAGTGTGACATAACTAGTCTCTGTTGATTCGTTTTTACTGTGAGCTTTCGAATCTATTTAGGGACAAATTACATGATTATGGTTCTCTTTTGGCTTCGGTTATACAAGTCAGCTGCTGCAAGTTTCGATTCAATTCAAACTTGATGTTCCTCAAGTGTCTTTGTTGAAGCATTTAAATAAGTGAACTTTGAACATTTATATTAGTATTCATTCATTTATTTTTTGTAGTACTTCGCAATTTCAAGAATAGAATGTTTTCCTTCCGGAGTTTTTCACATGTTTCAAGGGAGATTCTTGTGACAAACCTCAAAGTGTTATTTGGAACAGTCAGTTCTATGATTACTATCCAGTGATATCAATATCTTTGTAAGCTTTATGTGCTTTTTTCAAATTGCTTTAGCTTTTGGTACATAGCTACAGTCTATATGAATATTCTAGTTAAATTGAAATAAGCTTTTTAAACGTGAATGTGTATACTTGTTAGATTAGTTATAACCTTTTTCTCCGGATATATGATATTGCATCAAAACATGGATTAGCGTTTGTTGTTAGAGAAGTTTCTTCTTCATCTTCAGTGTCTGAATCTCCCATGACTAGAATTAATCATTGGTTTTTGACGTCAGTTTTGTTGAAGTTCTTGTTGCTTTGTTGTTTGGTCTTCATTTTTGCCTTTTCCTTGTCAGGGTTCAAGGGCAATATTTTAACCAATGATCATTTGATCCACATAGTGGCATGATTGGTCACTTGTCTTTTTGGCAAAATTCATATGAAAATTTATTAGATTTAAAATTTTTTTTGAACCTTCTTACAGCATTGGCAGTTTCATCTTCGTCTACCTTCAGATTCCTCAAATCCTTCACCTTTCAACATCAAGTTCTTACCATTTGTGAGATCGCGTTGTGTTGGATCCAAGATGTAATTCATGTTCATAAGGATCCAAAAATTGTTCGATGTTTGAACGTGTGGTGAAGTTCTTTGTTTCCTGAAGAGCAGTTACCTTTGCTCTTATCTCTCATCTTTGAGGAGGCTTCAAGATCTTCCTAACTGTTCATACAAGAATGATTTCCAAGAGAACCTAACTCATTGTTGATGTTAGTGAATATAGTTAACATTCTTAAATGTTTCATTTATCTTCCATTTTTAAAATGTTTCTTATGTAGACATCATAAGTCTATTTTAGAATGCTTTGACTTCATTAGTACCTTCATGAGTTTTCTCTAACAAATCCATATTTCCTTCTCATTCTGCATCCATGACACGATTGTGTTCATGAGGTCCAAGACCGCAGAACGAAGGATTTAACAACAAGAGCATTTTAACTTTATTTTTCCAAATTTCTTTGTCATATTCAGACATGCGTTTAGGAACTATCTCGTTGTTAAGTGTGGAAGTTTTGGTGATTTCAAAGTCACAACCTCGATGACTTCCATACTGATAGTTTTCTACCTTGATGAAGATCTCCATTCTATTACTTTTCAGTATGAATAGAATTTTTCATTGAACACTGAGGTCTCTACGTAGAGTATCCTTCTTCCAGCTTCTTGCGTTGATTCATCTTTCCAGCTAGTTTCTTCATGTCAGTCCATCTTCAGGGTTTCTCGATTGCTTCGAGGAACTAATCTCTAATAACAAGTATTGGATCGACTGAACAGTATAAGAGGGGGGGGATTGATTGTATTGAGGGAGCTTAAGCTACTTTTTGCGTAATATTAAAACTTAAATCAAAAGAAATTGAGACAATGAGATTTCAAACACAAACTCTCAAGACAAACGCCAAGAGATAAAACTATGCCTGATGCAACCCAGGACTTCGTCTTTAATTATAATAGGATGCAACATCTAATTATAATCAAGACACAGTTCTATAAGTTCTTTTGTTTGAACTAAAGAACCCTCGTAACCAACCCCACTGTTGGTCACCCTCATCTCTCGATTTCTAAAGAATCCGTCGGTTGTGAAACTCACTCACAACCCTAACTTTAATCAACAGATTAATGCTTTACACTGAATGAACATCTTAGATACTTGGCACTTGTATGAAGTAAAAGACTCAGATTAATTTTATGCTCAAGTGTTTCTTAATAATTTCTACTTGAGTGTTTTTATATGAGGATATGTGAGCGTGGAATGCAAGCATTATGCAACACTTCAGACTACTCCTATTTTGTAGGAGTAGTGCTTAGTGAAACATGATCAACAATTCACAATCACAACGATCTCACGTTTCAACTGTTATAGCGTTGATAGCTTCCTAATTTATTTTAGTTAGTTAGCTTGATAATTAAATATGCTTATTAAATCCATTATTCACTAATTTTTTCAAAACATATTTTCACAAAACAAGGAAAATTATTTTATCAAACATTTTACTTAAACTGACAAAATGTTTTTTAAAGTTTAGAATAATATTTTAGGAAATATATCTAACGGGAAATTAACTATATTTTTTATTAAAAAGGGATTTACTCTTCCAATATTTACCAGG
>SNQN01012421.1:1864-16022 GCA_008642245.1 Bassia scoparia
CAAGAAGGTGACATTTTCCGGTGTCTGGTGTATCACCGGGAAGGGAGGTTGAAGAGGTGGTGTTTCGAAGGGTGCCTTCCACTTCGGATTCTCCACTTGAAAAGAAGCTACATAATTTCTTGCGTATTCCCGGATCAGAGAGTTTGTTGGGGAACCCATTGCCCARCAACAAGCAACGAGGTGAAAGGGAGGGAGGAAGAAGGCAGGGGTGAGCTTGTTTGAATTAGGGGTTTCGGGTTTGGGGTTAGGGTTTGGGGGTTTGGTAGGGGGAGAAGTGATAAGGTCCTTTGAACATTATCGCTAATTTGTGGTTTAGTGAGTAGCCACGTATCAAATATTGTTTTCTCATTTAACTTGTCCTAGGTCACGTGACTCACACACTCTTCTTTTAACTCATTAGTCATTATGGCCCGCGAACATCAATCTGGCTCCAATTTTTTATWTTTSGTACACTTMATACTCTTATTCTTGTGTGAATTAGGTACAAAACAAACCACACACCCTTCAAACAAATCACCYAGACTGATATTAACCAATGCTACTGATATGTGCACTAGATTTCACTCGATCAAGGTTAAAAGTTAGAAAATCCAAAAAATTCATATTAACTATATTTCAACTTGGATCGAATGTTATTTACATTGTTCAGTGGAATACAAATACCAGATTTATCAAATAATATCAATGGTTACTGCAACTGCTAACCAACTGAAACGCTGCTAAACCAAAATCAGGCTWATCAAAAGTTACAAGAACTCTTCCAATCCTAAGAGACAAGTCAACTGCTCCTGATTTCTTGGTGTGTGAACCACCAATTACATTTGCACATTTTTGACTCCGGGTGATAGTACCTGCACTGTCTACGAATAATGGATCCCACTCCTCCCGTTGGGGCAAAGACGGCAGATTCGGGAATACATCAACACCATTACTCATCGGATGATAGCCAACTTCCCTTGGAGGTGGCATGATAGAAGGAGAAGCCTGAATTGTGTTGGCACCAAGACTAGACTGCATTTGAAATCCGGGACTAAGGTATTTGTTAAGAGTTTGCTGCCTATAAGTTGAGGGTGCACGGGACTTGGAAGTTTCTGGAATATTGACAGTTAGAGTGGAAACTACTAACATTCCCGGACAGAAACCATATATCTGCTATAACTCGTTGCTCGGGCCTTGAAACATATGTAGAGCAGGTCCTTCAGTAACCACATACATGTGTCCGCATGTAGACTCCTTTCGTTCCTTGTACTGCAAGAACATCTCCCCAATCTGCTTGCTTGATCGTGAATACAAAGTGTTTAATCAAACAAATAAAAGTAATCCAACTCACATTGATTCAATCAATATTCAACTGAATTTGGATGCTGATCACTTACCGCTTCATGGTGGCCTTTCCTATTCTCTTCTCCGCTGCACCTTTTTCCCTACCGATGTCTTACTCGGCTACAGACTGTACCGTGGATCTGTAGGCTTATGTTAGGTTATCTTTTGGAAGGGGGATCTTACAACAAACTCTCTTGCACTCAAGCTCTTCTGCACTATTGCCAGCCAGCGCTAAGTAACGTCATCCAGAACTCTGGCAAATCGTTTCATCAATCAGGAATGTCATTGACCCTGGTTATTTCTTTACTACCATCCAGGTCATTACCACAGTCCATCGATTTTCAAGCCATCCGTTTTTTAACCCTTCTATTCAAACTCTCAAGATCACCTTAATAATTCCCAACCGCAGGATCCATATTCCTCCCCAACTCTGCAGTCACTGGCACATGGCTCGAACACAATTCAGTACCCCTCTCAAACTCCTTAACAGCAGCATCACTACTTCCAGAAGGATCCAATGTCACCACGCCATATTTTTTAGTGTCCCTGTTCTAATCTTTATACCAACGCCGTACAAAAATTTCATGTGCCAACTCTCCACAATGAGTGTGAAACACAAGAACCAGATGCCACACAGTGATGCCATGACACTCAAGCTTCTTACAACTCCACACACAGGATCATTGTGATAGAATTCAAACGTCACGTTGTAACTTCACGGTGGGGTTTTTTCCTTAAAATTGTGAAGGCACATCTTACGTTGGCCTTGCACCTGTACCAAAACGATCCCTGAGTTATGTGCCATAAATTGCCTCATTTTACCTTCTTACACCCAATGTTCCATACATAGCTTTCAAAACACTCAATTTGAAACTCTCGGAACATGGTTGAGATATACCTTCTTAAAATCAGCCTCATAATGAAATACGTTAGATAACTAAGCTCATAGTGTTCCTTCTTGAGCTCGCATCTTCATCCTCCTCCGGCCCTAGCATGTGCCTGGACAAGTTGCAAGTACTGCCCTACAACTCCGCAAGCTCGTGTTCCTAATCACAATCCATTAAAAAAAGCTATTTATGCTCCTCGAACGTTGCTCGTCCTCATACCTGAACCCAGAACATGTATCTTCATGTAGCAGGAATCAACATTTCTCGTTCCTTCAAACAGTGTTGGCCACAAACACAAATCCAATCAATTTTCAGCTTAATATACCTATATAATAACACACTTAACAATCTTTTACTGCTAAGCAAGAGGCTCTACAACTTAAGCTTTTGGGTAACTTTACAGCCTGAGCCCACACGTTATTGCCCCAACTAATCTATTCATTACAGCCTCCAACTTCTCACAAAACTCCCCGGTGTAGCATGTCATAAATGGCTCCTTTTACGCTCTGGCTTAAAGTTTATAAGTTGAATAGGGCCTATTACAGCGAGAACTTCTTCAAGAATATGCCACACAACACCAACGATGCTTTAGAATGAGTGGCAATGGTTCTTCCACAAGACCATCCTGATTCGCAGGGCAACTATCATGTTAGTATCCATCCAGGACCTTCCACCCTTGCTTTCAACCAAGCATCTGAACAAACCATCAAATGTCTACCACGTTTATGTGCAATTAATGCACATCTATACAAATTGGTCTGGCCGATTGATTGACTCCTAACAAATATGCAAATGGCAGCCTAAACTATCGTAATGTATGTGAGTAAACAGACAACTCTGAGAACTCCTTGTAGCAGCTCTCTATCGACCGTCGACCCACATAACATCTTATAAGTTGATCAATCGAATCATACCTTTATGCGTGATAGAAATTCTGATTACTACTCCGCCATCTTCCTAACAATAATTAACCATGCTTAGCATCCCCACCCCTCTCCTTTCTCTTGCTTTCTTCAACTTCGCAAGGATATTGCGCACATCTCTCTCATAAAGAACTGGTAACACCACCAAATCAACAGCCAAAGACTCAAACTGTGGTATCCTAATCCCACAGAGTCATCATTTCACAATCTTTTTGCTCGACAGCAGGGTGATGCATCTTGTCGTACTTACACACATACTGGCTCATTGACGGAGTCGGCGAGCCAGAGTGTGGTCAGAGATTGATTTCCGGATTTACCCAATTCACCAATCCGGACTCTTGTTGTATATCACCACAACTGGACACCCAACTTCCTTTGACTGCCTCGTGACTATTTTTGCACCCTTCTTTTCCCAGTGAATGTACGCTGCTTACTTACGTCACGTTCATTCTTATCCTTGTGTCTTCTTCCCACTACACTCACACTTAAATGTGTAGCTACGACAGATCCTTCGTAGAAACCCCACCTTTCTCTGTTCATCCAGACTGACCCTTTATAACCAATCCCCTCCTGCTCTTGCATAGCCCTAAATTAAACACTCCACTTGCGTCCCACCTCTGAAATGCTTCCCACTCTGGTTTTAAATACCGTGTCCGCATCATTACCTTGCACACAATGTTCATTCCCTTCATTCATTAGTCCAATCTCCCCCAGCTACTGATCAGGAGCACCATGGTATTAAAGGCACAACACCTTCACTTTCCTTTTCATTCCGCTGCTCAGCATTACCAAAGAAACCTCCTACTTCTTCATCGCAAAAATATCAGACTACTTCCAACAAAATCATTATCAGATTACGAATCTTTTTGGAACTAATCTCTACTGTCACACGCCCTCACACTGCTCACGACCCTGCATTACCAACAATCATGGGTACACATTCAAATACTTTGAAGAATACTACCTATCAGCACGACCACCCCCCAACAAATGGAAAAATCCCAAACCAAAATAATACACAGGAGAAAAATATATTCACAAATAAACATCTCAGACAAACTATCCTCACTATACGAGATAACATAAGTCCACTTTATATTCTTATTACTCTAAACTCTAATTATCAGCTACTGGGTTATACACATACAAATTTTCCCCTCAAGACGGCTTCATAAACTCAATTTGTTATCAAATTACATATATATCCATCACATAAACTTCTTCAATATCCCAGACCGAAAATATGCTAACAAATATTTTTTGTTTACTTCTACATTAGCAGATTCAACCATAACTATTATCTTAATCAACAATCAACATCTCCCAATTGTATATAAACACAAGCAGCTAACTATACTTCATATTCTAATTCCTCAGAACTGTAATTAATGCCTCACTATTTGTACATTTTACCAAAGACCATTTCACACATCCGCTACATATTATCAATTGCATTTCAAGTACATTCGARATCCACCAACTTGGCTCCCTCAAATTAACTAATACTGAAATTTAGCTAACAGATCAATGTTGTTCAATTAGTTAACAGCACATTCAACCATCTAGTCAATCTTAATCAACAAACAACARCTCTCAAATGCTTAAACAAACCCTAAATTTCACTTGCAAGTTTACACATTCGAACTCCATACATAAACTGCAAAAATGAAATTCCAACTTACCTCAAATGGAACGACCTCCATTCCAAGGTTGGATGTCGGAGAAGAATCGCGTCAACAGTGAGAGGCAAGAAAGCCTGCGACGGAGAAGGTCATAGTGAGCAGTTGAAGCCAAGGTTCAATGCCTCAATCTGATTTGGGATATATATTAAATTACTTTTTTATGGGAGAGGGAGAGGGAGAGGGAGGGGGAGGGAATGGTTGTTTTTTTTAAAAATTATTTTTTTATTTTGTAAAAGTAAATTTATTCATGAAGGTTATAATGTGGAAGACTTGTAAAATTTAAGGATACAATAGTGATAGAAAAATTCGCGGGTGTATATTGTAAAATTTGCAAATTTATAGGGGTACAGTGTAGAAAATCTTTATTTTTATTGAATTGGACTTATTTTTACTAAAATTTTAACAAATTTGTTAAGGATTGAATTTATTTTACTGAACTGAACATATTTTCACTGAAACCTATCTAAATGAGTTGACGAGATAGCCTAAGACGGAGGAGTGTGCTTTAGTATATGGAGTTTGTTATGTTATCCTATTTTTACTCAATTTTGATATAAAATAATTCTAAATAAGTTTCTAGAAAAAAAATAACTAAATAAGTTTAAATAATTTTATATAAACAAAATAGTTTTTATAATTTAGATGCCCGGCCCATAAGTAAAAATAAGGTGAAAAGAAACTATAATACGGAGTATTATAAGATTTACTCCGTATAACTGTTGTGAATAATAATAACAGTATTATTATTAGTATTGGCCCCTTAGATATGAAATTTCTACTCGCTTGTAGAGTTGTAGAAAGGGACCATTTTTATAACTATTGATTTGAACAGCTTTCTTCCTAAAAAAAAAAGATTTGAACGACTTTCTCAAGTAGTTACATAAATTTGCATGATTGCATGATTCATCTACAGTATAAATGTTTTTGTAAATTATTATTTATGGAAAAATTATTTAATTGGTTGGTTGTTTTTTTGATTTTTTCATTTAATTCATGTTTCTACCATGTTTTTCATAATTTTATATATCCGTTTTGATGAATATTAATTTTATCTCATAATGATTGACACCAATTGTCAAGAGTATAAAGAAGATACTGGAACGCAGCCTGGGATATCTGGAGAGATGATTGGCTTTGCAGAGCGCAAACTGGCGACGGAGGCATGGATATTCCTCCGATGGCGTAGAAGGGTGCTCACGAATGCCCTACAGGAGTATGCGAGCATCAAGACCAAATACTGGAGTCAGCAAGCGAAAGTTAAATGGAGCTCAGAGGGGAGAATTATTCGAAGTTCTATTTCAACTGGGTGAAAGGAAGGAGAGCCCGCAACTCCCGTGGCTCTGAAGGACCCGGAAGGTAAACTATGTTTTTAGACGGGATGAGCTGAAAGCCTGGATGAATGTTCGAAGTTCTATTTCAACTGGGTGAAAAGGAAGAGAAAGCCCGCAATTCCATAGTGCTCTGAGGACCTGAAGGAAACTGATGTTTAGAAAGGAGAGCTGAAAGCTCTTGGCTCCGAACCCATTTGTGCAGGTTAGTAGGAGGGCGCCCCGCTTCTCCGCCTCTACGCGGAAGGTATTTTGTAAAGGGCTAAAAGGTCTGACCAGAATCATTTCGACGTGATAGAGATATGCTGATGACGACCTTATCACCAAAATATAAGGTGGAAGCGTGCACTTTTTATCTATGGGGCCTTGGAAATCCCCCGGTACCGGATGGGATTCCCTGCTGCCTTCTGACCAGAATACACTGAGAAGAGTTAAGGAGGGACTCTAGGTAGCAGGCGTCCTTAATTCGCTGAACTACGGCCACTATTCTTAAAGATGATATAATTTCACCACCACTGCCTTAATTCCTAAAGAAACATCGATAGGGATAGGGTGGATGACTTTCGCCGTAATCAGCTTTGTATGTGATTTATAGATTGTGTCTAAGTGCATCACGAATAGGCTCCAGGAAGTTACCGAGTGGTGTGATTAGATGAAAACCAAGGGTTCTTTTTGCACCCGGAGGCACATTGGACAACATTCTGATATGGCAGAACACTGAAATATTAGGACATCCGAGGGTCAAAAAACGTGGTAAAAGATGGGGATAAAGACCGGATATGAGCAGGCTTCGCATAGGATGGAATGGGATTTTTGGAACAGGTCCTGCTTATGTTCAGGTAAGCCTCATTAAATCATAAGACTATGTCACCCACGGTCAGATATCCCGTCATGTACAGGGGCTTGCCTTGGAACCTTCACCCTCAGTGCGGCCTCAGAGCAGGGGACCCTTTGTCCCTACCGTCATCATTATGTTATGAGCTCGTTGTCGTCAGTTAAGAGCTAGCCCGGGACTTAGGAGGCATCAAAGGTTTCCAAGAGCACCTCCGGTACCTTGCTTCCTGTGATGCAATGCCGCCGTTTTCTTTACGCTCGGCTGCAGGTTGCCAAAGTCGTGAAATCGGCTCTTACGAGTGCGAAAGCCTCCGGGGAGAGTGTTCACAAAGGCAAGCTGCTGCGATCTCGACCAATCCAGGTGTTCCTCTTGATACGTGTCGTCTACGTAATTAAATTAATTATTAATAAAACCTATCTTAGTCCTTCAAAACTATTAACAAGTGTAAAAGCGCAAGAAAGGGTCGATCCCACAGGGAGATTGTTAACTCCTAAACTTCAAAATTCAACTCTGAAGTTAAGTACAAATATACAATATTTACAATTACGAATATGGGTTTAAAATTGTGATTATTTTTTTTAATTATTAAATCTACTTCTAAAACTAAACTACTATTTACAGCGACAACAACTTGACCGATTCCATTATACCTCTACTTTAATCAACCAATTCAGCGATAATTATTATGAATTAACCTTGAGAATTACCAATTATAATTACTAGACTAATTGTAACTAAGATAACAAGAACTTCTATCATCCCTTATTTAAACCATATTTTGAACTAAGCCGAAATTCAATTCTAAACAATTTAATTAACATAAATATGATCGCAACTTTAGTAGAATTAGATTGGACAGCATTATTTAAATAGGAACTCATTAGTCTAATTTAATCTAACCACATAAATTGTTTAGATACTAGATTGATATACTTCTCTACTTAAACAAGCCATGATCGCAGACTCAACATTAAATAGGACTACTTCATACGATTACGAACTAAGCCAAATCATATAATTAGGCAAACATCTACAAATCTACAAGAAAAAACAATCAACCATATAATTGCCACAATTGTATGAGCTTAAGTATAAGCAATATCAAATATTAATTAAAYTGAAAAATAACTCAAGTAAATTGTAACAATTCAAACCGAAATATTATACTAATAATCGAATCAAAATAAGTTAATTAAGTAGTAAAGGATTTAACAAGGAATTAAACTAAAACAAATAAGTAAGAGGAAGAACTTATGATAATTGTACTCAAGAACACCCAATCGATACTCGGCTTCGACCCCGCGATTCGATGTTGTCCTCGTTYGACCTTGAATTCGAGACTAAGCTTCCCTTCAATGGTTGTCTCCTCCTCCAATTGCTCTAATCAAAATCTTGATCAAAACCCTAACTCTTAATTGCTCTTAAATTTGGTTGTGTTGTGTTGTTCCCTTCCGTTTTGACCGTACGAGTGTGTATATATATATCTTTCAGTTAGAAAATAAACCTAGAATAAATGCATGAGTTGTTGCGTGTGAGTTGTTGTTGATGAGTCAGATCCTCTATCCTTTTTTTCTTCACGCATACTTCTTCTTCCTTCTTCTTTTTTTTCTTTATCTTTGTTTATCTTTTTATTTTTATTTTCTTGCCTAASTTTCTTTATCTTTTTTTTTGCCTTCTTGTTTGTTTCTCACGTGGCATATCTTGCATTTGATAAGTTAGGCCCAATACTTCTTTATCCTTCTAATTTCCTACAAAAACACAAACAAACAATATTAAGTATCAATTAAGATAAAAATATCTATAAAATAAAATTATAGTATAAAATAATATCTAAAATAATAAATATAACTAATTTCATAAAATAAATATTATAAGGTGATTATAAGACTAATATTAGGGACTAAAAATATGGCATTTCATGCACTTATCAGTCCTCAAGTCATTAGAGAAAACCTTACACTCACTTTTGATATGCCCCTTCAGAGGTCTTTTGGGAAATACCTGGGAATCCCTTCGGATTTCGGGTCGACCAAGAGGGACATTTTCAACGGTATATTGGATAAGGTGGAGGAGAGATTAAATTCGTGGAATGCGATATTCCTTTCGCAGGGGGGGAGACTGACCTTAATTAACTCTATTCTGAACTCGCTAGGCCTGCACGTCCTCTCGGTTTTCAGGGTTCCCAAAACCATTTTGGAAAAAGTCAATTCCATCATTGCTAGGTTTTGGTGGTCAGGGTTAGGGCGCACTCATTGTGTGCACTGGAGAAGCTGGTCACATCTAACCAAACCCAAGAAGGAGGGGGGTTTGGGTATCAGGACAGTCAYYTGCTGAATCAAGCACTRTTAGCTAAAGTCGGTTGGAAGATCATCCATAAGGAAGATAGCCTTCTTGCACGTGTCTTTCGGGCCAAGTACAACGTTTCGGATACGAGTTTGTTTTCGGATGAGCTCGCAGAGAAGCTAGGAACCTGGGGCTGGTCAGGTATTAAGTGGGGTCTTAGGGTACTCCGGGAAGGGTGTGGGTGGAACGTCGGAGATGGTAGGAAAGCCAAGCTTGGAGAGCCTTGGGTCAACGGGTATGARGCAACTCCGAGGAACAGTTGGATTGCTGGTAACCCTAACTGGCGAGGTAGAAGTGTTTCGACCCTCATTGTGATTCGCTGTTGGAAGATGGAGTCCCTCACTTCCGCTTTCGATGACGGGGTCGTTCAAACCATTCTTGATCTTCCATTGGGGGAGGGGGATAAAGTGTTCTGGAAAGAGTCCAGATATGGGGTCTATGAGGTCCAGTTGGGGTATCTCATTGTGCAACGTAGTAACAGCCTAAAGGGTAKTGTGGCGGACGGTTCCAGGAGGCTCCGGGGCAACCTCAGGATTCCTTGGAAGCTCCCCGTCGCCAAAAGTATGAAGACCTTCCTTTGGCGGCTGCTCAACGATGCACTTGCTGTAGGAACTAAGGTTGCCAAACGAGGGATTGTCAGGGATGGGTGGTGTCCGCTCTGTCGGGSTTGTTCAAATGTTGAGGTGGAGGAATCTATCGAACATCTTTTTAGGGACTGTCCGGTTTCAACACATATCTGGCAGGGGTCGAGATTAGGATTATGTGTTCGAAACTCTCAACCTGTACCTCTAGCGGATTGGGCCCTGGGTTGGATCAACAGACTCCAAAAGGCAGAGAGTGAGGGCCAGACGGGGGAAAGGGAAACCCAGGTCGTCGCGTATTTCGTCCATGTCCTGCATGGGATTTGGTTGGAGAGGAATAGGGTGGTCTTTAATAATGAGAACGTTTCGCCAGAAAGAGTTCTGAGAGTTGCAGAGGAGAGAGGCGACCAGCGGATGGGTACCTTTACGGATGCTACATGTTGTGGGTCATCGGTTGCGGAGTTGTCGCCCCGAACAAGCGCGCCGTCCGTGTGTATGGCTTGCTATCAATTTCGGTTCAAATTATATTATCTGGCCAGGTCGATCAATCAGCTCGTATAGAGTGAGTCAGGAGAAGTGCTTGGTGGAATCAATTTTCACTTTGTCAAATTGCCGTGAATCGCGATTCTGCAATTACGACCAATCCTTAAGATAGTGCGCCTGTGTGGCTTCATTGGTTCGTTACCAAGGAATAAGGCGTGAGTCGGAGCCTTGCTTAGCTCGGGTCTCAAACCTCACATCGACTAAACTTCTTCATGCAGGTTTCGTCTGGAAGGCTGAGGCTCCGAATGTGTGGGTTCTCTCTCAATACTACTCAATTCAATGTTGATTTTCAGACAAGGTGTCCGGATGTAGACGTGATTATTAGGAAGGGATTTAGATATGCGTTTAGGTTTCTCGTGTCGGTTGTTCTGGTGTCTGTTTATGTTCCTTGTATCAATATATTTGTGGGGTGATATCTTTTTCTTTGTCAAAATAAATATCACTTCCCCAGCAAGTCCAGCACAAGACTAAAATTTTGCTACACTCTCTGCTCTCATTGTCTTTTTGCTTGCAAATGACGAAAATATTAAGATAAATCATATTCTATAGTGCTACTACTTGCTTTGACTCTGTTAGGGTTCTTTTTCTTTTGTCATATCTTGTATGAATTCATGGTTGACATAAATAATCTTATTGAAATGAAGACTGAAATTATTGCTACCAGCAATTATGTTTAAGGGAGAGCTTTATTGGTGGGCTATCGAGTGTATTTATTAGAGCTATCTAAACACTTAAAATAAAAATCAATCTGATCACCTTCCTACATACCTTCCTTGTAAGCTAGGAAGAGCTCGAACGGTGCCTGAATTTACGTCTGACGCAATTCACAACATTTTATTCCTAACAATAAGTAAAATTCTATTAGATACAAGTACATCCTGTGAATAAAGTTAAGTTCGCGTATTGCAGTGGCTTCTTCTTACTCGCACTTATATTGTTTTTCTAGACTCTCACATTTAAGCATCGATGATATTTGTGTGCTCTTAACTTGGATCAAGTGCCCCCCAAATATCCCATTAGCTTCTGTTGTTGAATGGATATAGTGAAACAAACTGAACGTCCGAAAACACACACTTTGTTTAATCCTAATTAATGAGTTTTAGAGGTGTATATTAAAACAGAACCAACTTATTCAATATTTATGCTCCTATTAGTATGATGAGGCCCAAAACAATTCTTGCATATCTATTTGACAAAATTTGCAAGTGTTGAAAGTTGTTGTATTATCTAGTTGAGTTCCGCTAACCGTTGTAGGTTGTCATAATCATAGTCAATTGAATGCTAGGTTTTTGTTGGGATGAAGATGTAGATTCTCAAGTTTAATGAACAAAAATCATTTTATCATAGTTGCTACATAGTTTTGATTTATGACTTGCTGCTTATTTGGTTTCGTTGAGGATTAACACAACTTTATTGGTTGAATTTGGTCTCCCATTTCAAAGAAAAAGACAGTCCAACTTGATAGATAATCTCGAATAAGGGACAAATTAGCAGGCCAAAGTTAGAGATACCGACTACACAGCATGACCATATCAGTAAATCAAAAGCTTTAATTCATTATTGTGGATCGGTCTAAATGACTACCATATAAGTTGATAATTTTAACAGTGTATAACTGCATTATCGCAGTATACACTATCAGTAAATTGTCCGATTTATAGTTTGCTCATTACTAGAATATTGAGAGTATTCATCTATACCTTTGAATATTTGTCAGGCAAGAAGAATACAGCAGAATTTGCGGTTTTGAATAGGCTATTTCTCTTTGGCCTCAGTGAACACAATGTGCGATACTCTCAGGATTACTTACGGACTCGACTTGCTCTGTAAATCTTCTTCGTTCTCGTTGTCACCTAGAGATCCTGATCGCAGCAGGACCAGTCCTGTTAATATAGCACCGCCTTCTTGCCCTTCCCTTATTCAATTTTCAAACGAAATTTCCGATTTACGACTCTGCTCAAATGAGCAGAATCTACTATCAGTATTAAGCTCAACTACCGTATTCATTTCATATCATATTCTACAAATCATACACAGACAACTTGATTTAGATGCAAAGATTTTTGAAAGATACCTAGACAATATCAAGCAAGTAAACCTAATCCTATAAATGTAATTAAAAACGATGTGCAAGGTAATTTGTTTGAGTAGCAGGAACTCTGATTGATTGATTGATTGATATACCATGAAGACTTAAAATAGAATTAATCTGAAAACTTTGAGCAATCAAACATCATACAGAACAACATCTAATTATGTCTACTAACTCTAAATCAAACAAATGGTGATATTTGAACATTAGTCAGAAAGATCTCAATTGAGAACTAGAACTAGAAATGAGAACGAAAAACAGAAATATAATTTTAAGTTGAACAAACAATTTTAGAAGACAAATTAAAGAGAAACCCTGAAATCGAGGTACCAGTGATTTGAACTTCAAAGGAGGTTGAAGGTCCAGCTCTCAATGGCAATTCAGATTTTCAGWGAACTATAAGACTAGAATATAAGATTGGAGTGTGGGATTTGAGAATGGGCTGAGCTAGTCAAAAAGTTTGGCCCAAATGATGGTGGTCCACATATATTCAAAAAATAGGGAAAGCTAATGAATTTTTTTACCCTAGGATGATGTTTGGGTTATGGTATTTGTATTAGGTTACTAAATAGATTTATCTAGGGTTGAGCAAGACCGGGTACCCGGTCATTTTGGGTGGAACCGGAACTGGAACCGACTGGTTYCTAATAATTGGAACCGGAACCGCTGGGAACCGGTTACCCGATTAGATTTTTTAAAAAATAAAAATAAGTAAAAGGCAAAGATTATCTAGCTAATTTCATACTTGTATATGTGTATTTGGCCACAAAAACACAATGCTTTATACAATAGTATTTCAAGTTTCTATAGTTTATATAATTTGGATTTTTTTACCTTAACAAATGTATTTTAATAAACTCAAAAGTCATAACCAGTTACTTRGTACTGGTKATAAAACCGGTGGTGCCGGATACCCGGTACCGAAACCGGTACCACTGGGTACCGGTTCCAAAATTTTTGGAACCGGAACCGGTACCGATCCAACCGATTCCGGTTCCGGAACCGCCGGTTCCGGATCGGTTCCAGGTACCGGGCCGGTTACTCACTGTTTTTGCTCATCCCTAGATTTATCTTGTCAAGAAATAAAATTGGATTTGTCATTTTATCACTCGAGGCCTTGAGGGTGAGATTGAAGAATCCCTCCAAAATTCAGAGTATTTTGACATATAAGATAGAGAATAAGAAATTTAGGTATATTTTTAAAAAATATCTACTAATTAGAGCTTTAGCACTGTGATTGTTGTTTAGTAGACGAGTGTTGATAGTTGAATAATGTGTTAGACTATTATAGTTAGGCTATTTGTATAACATATTATGTAAAATTAAGTTGTTTTTGTTTTAGTTAAAAAACTTAAAATTGGAAGGAAAATTCTCATTGGTAGACTTAGTCTTGACTTTTCCCAATAGTAGACTCCAAGTATTTTTATTATCAAAAATAGCTTACTTTATAATCTTTATTGAACATAACATTATGTGCTAAATTGGAGTTAAGTTGGCGTTAAGTGCTTGAATAGTTGGATTTAAGAGTAAATCATGATCATTTTTCTATCCTTCCAAAAGCTTTTTTGATTTCCCTCCCAAATTAAAATCCTACTATAGCAGACGCAGTTCTATTCCCTTT
>SNQN01012422.1:0-16017 GCA_008642245.1 Bassia scoparia
TTTTAAAATGAATTCACATAATTCCGGTCTTGTTTAGCGAATATAATACAAGTTATACAACAATGCAATATGAATAATATGAAGGTATAAAACTCAAAGTAATGCAAACTCCTCTTACTCCTAAATCTGCAAAGAAAACAAAGGTTAAGTTTGGGTAAAAAGGAAACGTAAGCGAATCCTCCGCCTTGAATCGCTTTATAAAGACAAGAAAACAATCGTAGTTTATGATAAAACACAAGCGCAATGGCATCCTTTCGCCTTGAATTGCTGATACGAAAAATAAAGAAATCATTAGTAATTGACAATGATAACAGTAAGAAATGAATGAAGAGAATGAAAACAAAACCCATGGAAACATTGAAAGCATTAAGAAATACCCTACATATTACATGAAACTGCTTTAAAAGTGAGTTCCCTACATTGTTTAAAATGGCATTAAAACTCCATAACAATGGTTTATCAAATTAAAAGAAAGCGGGGAAGAATTATTGGTGAGTAATCTCCAGAATTCAACCTTTTGTATCGCTTGTTGATCGAAAGAGAATCGATGCTTTGACTAACACGAATGTTTAATGTGTCTTAGAGTGTTTTGGAAGCAGAGAGAGAGAGCAAACGTATGCCTCGAAAGTGTGCGTGACTTATGAAGTGAAAGGTGTATGAACGTAGATAGTCGAAGTGATCGGTCTGAGCAAGGCAAGGGAGTATTTATAGGCACGAGCAAAGAGGAAACACAACCCTGCGTATATACGCTGAGGGATGAGCGATATACGCTCAGGGGACCGTATATACGCTCATACCTCAGCGTTATACGCTTCTCAAATGGGAGCAAGCCGTGAATCAAATGAGCTGTATACACTGAGGAGCGTAATACGCGCAAGGCAGCGTATATTCCTGCTCCTCAGCGTATAAACGCTCCTCAATAGCGTATGTATTTTTTCCCAAAAATTCCTGAAATATTGATTCGGAAATCTTTGCCATACGTCTCGATTTTCTAAGATTAACGGATTATTCTAGCGCCTCCTTCGAAAGAAAGTAAACGTTTCTAGAACATATCCGCCGTCATTTTTTCAATTAGTTCCGCGTATTTTTGCTGCGCCCGCTATCCGCCGTAGTTACACCAATTGCAAATTCATAGACAACACACATCACCACCCAACATCAGAACAATTTTAAAATACTGGCGCTTCTTCCAGAAAAATGTGCCACACACATTGGGCCGCATGATGAATCAAAAAGCATGAGAACTCGCCAGTTTAACTGTTTGAAAACCTTTGAAAACCTTTGAGAACCGAAAGAAACTATTTTGCCTGCCTTTGCACCTTCTGCTCAATATTCGAGTCACGACCTTACTATTTCCAACTTTTGTGAAATTCAAGCACTTTCTGTTCGAAACAAACGCGAGACGCCGGTATGTTTTCATCACCGGATTACTCATCTTGGGGAGACACATTTTCAGGTGGTCTCCAGAAGCCCCACTTTACTGAGTCCCTAAGAGACGATGAGTCTCTAAGACAAAGTCAAAGTATCGATTCGGAACGAGACAACTCAAGAACGTTCTGCGACCCTCGATTACCTTTACGCCAGTGAACCTGCAAAACAAATGTTAGTTTTTACCTGTTTACCCGCGCCCCATGCGGTGTTATATTATGTAACCCTTGGAACGTGCCTGGATCCTCGGGTGGTTTTCCCTCCCTACGGCTGACCTTGGCTTTTCGGGGAAGTTGTGATGTGTGCCATGCGGAAATTTAGTGCGGGAGAAAATTCCAAAACCAAGAATGCGCGGAACTTCTGAGCGGAGAAATTCCAAAACCCCCGAAGAGATGCGACGGAACTTCTGTAGCGGGAAAGATTCCAAGACCCGAAGATGTGCTCTTGCTTGAGAATTTCTGTAGCGAAGAACCATAAGACCCGAAGATGCTTGTGCTGGATTTCTGTAGCGGGAAATCGTAGACCCCGAAAGATGTATTGCTTGAGATTTCTGTAGCGGGCAGAAATCGTAGACCCGAAAGATGATTTTGCTTGAGAATTTCTGTAGCGGGAGAAATCGTAGACCCGAAGGTGCATATCTGGAATTTCTGGTGTCCGGGAGAAAAGTTCCAAAACCCGAAATGTGTAAAGGAAGCTGTTGCGTGAAGAAAGCCCCCCCACATTGACTGAGTCTGAAAGAGATCGAAAATATCTCGTAAACCGACAGTCAAGTATTGCAAGTCGTCCGGAAGCGCTCTCGTTCCTCGAAAGTTCCCCTACGGCTGACCTTGATTTATCAGAGGAAAATTGCCGTGTAGCAACAATCGCGTATACGTCAATGCCGTCTAAAGGCGTGTGCAGGCAAATGCATGTAAGCTGGGCCCTAGCCTCGTGTTGAGAGTGGTGCAATGTGTAATGTGCAATGTGTATATGTGCAATGTGTTGTGCAATGTACAATGTGGCAATGTGCAATGTAAGGTGTTGTGCAGGATCATATGCATTGAATTGAAGTTGTATGCTCCAATGCGCAATGATGTTTATGACGTGTTGGCAATGGCTATATGTGTAATGCAAGTCTATTCTTAAAGCATGAATGACCAAGGAAGTAGACTAATGGTAAAAGCTTTTGGATGCGGGTGGAGCCGTCCAAACCCCCATTCGAGCAAATGTGATGCTTGTGATTGCAAAGTGAGCCCCAACCTGGGATTTGGGTGTGTGGTGAATGCTTAGTTTGTGGTGTTGATGGTTGGTTTGTGGGTGAGCCCCCGTTTGATGAGCTTCGAGGTTAGGGCAATGGTTGATAGATGCAAGGTAAGGCTAGTGAATGTTTGTGGAGTTCATGGGTTTGCTTAGTTTTGTGGTGGTAATGGTACAAGAATGAGGGATGTGAATTTTGATTTGCCCAAATCAGTAACTTGAGCAAATGCTGCATGAGGAGAGAACATGGAGGAAGCTTGTCAATGTGATCTTGAGGAGGGTAAAGGAATGAGGGATGTGGATTTTGATTTGCCCAAATCAGTAACTTGAGCGAGAGAGAACATGGACAAGATGCTGCAATCGATGCATGAGACTGTGCAGAGTGATACCTAAGGATGAGTTGGAGAGCCCCTTAAGGTGTCTGAAAGAATAAGGCTTAAAGGTTCAAGAAAAGGACAAGGGCTAAAATTTGTGACTTAAGGGTAACGTAAATTGGGAATGTGTGGTTGGCTAGATGATGTAGGTTCAAGCTCTGGATCATATGTCGGGTGCTACACTAGGAATTTTGCTCCTTACTTTAAGGGAATCAAACCATATGATTGGACTTCAGAATTGGGATCGACCCGAGAAGAGGCTTCCTACGTAATCCTTTTGTGAATCAGACCGTCGTAGTTCTCGTTGGTGATTTGGACAAATGCTCGCTGTGAGAGGCTTTTGTGGTTGTAAGTGTGAGGCTATGGCTTGACGTTGAAAAAGGTTGATGACATGGAGTGACCACGCTGCGCAGGTGTGCTTTATTCGACTTTTGCTTTTTTTATTTCATTTGGGCTTGAGCTTTGGATTTGCATTGGAACTTTGATATTGATTTGCATTGAACTTTGATTTTTTTTACTTTTTTGCTTTGCCCATTTATCTTCTTCTTTTTTTTCTTCTTTTGCACGTGTCTTTTCCTACGCACGCGTTGGTCAAAGGGCTAGGTTCGATTGGGTGATAAAAGAAAGATAGGCTGAATGATAGTGTTTAATGGCTCAATAGGGTTGTAAGTGGGATTTTGAATCTTATGAAGGGAATGGAGGGAAGAGGTAATTGTGGATGCTTATGAAAGAAGGCTCTCCTTGGCAAATGTCCATTGAATTATGGGTTCGATCATTAATTTGATTCCATTAAAGTTTGAGAGCAAACTATAATGGAGGCTAAAGAAAAATGAGAAAAAACGAAACTTTATTAAAAAACAAAAGATTTTATTACATAGAGGCTAATTGCAGAACTTATCCTAAACCTAATGACATAGACCGAAAATGGAGAAAAGAAAAAGATAATAGTCGAGGGAAAGGGACTCTCCGACTCGATCCTACAGCTAAGAATTGACTCATGTGAATTGAAGAAGGTCATTCTCTATGTCACTCAATGTCGTAGACCTTTGTGAATTGCGTAAGGCCTCGATACTGAGATGATCTTTGTAGTTCTGTGCTGAGGCCAGAAAGGAAGGTCATTGACATCTCTTCTCAGTAGGAACGGAGACTAGGCGTGGCAGCAACTCCTCTCCATCTAGTCAGCATAGGTGGTGAACCCTCGTTCTCTCCCTGGTAAGGATTCAAGCTCTCGAAGATGTTTGAATGTTACCGTAATCTTGCCATGAACTGGCGTGGATGATTGTCCTTCCAAGGTAGCTTTTCTTTCTCAGGAAGTGAAAAGAAACCCCTTCTGACTATATTGGTTCCAAGGAAAGAGGAAGACCATTGAAGAACAAGGAGAGGTCAATCCCTTAAGTGCCTGGTGGTCGTAATCCTTTATATGGAGACGAGGGGTCACAGTTGGCTTGAACTTGGGTAAGTCCTATCGGCCTGAGGAAATCCTTTGGCAGTTTTGGTTGAAAGGTTGGGGTCAAGAGGAGGTTTGGTCTTGGTAGAAGATGGGTTGGTGGCTTTTTTGGATTGCCTTTTCAAACAGCTTGTCCAATGAAGTCTCGATGGGCACTCTTGATCTTAGCTCAAGCTGTTGAACTTGCTCGGCAAGCTTTTCGGACTTTTCTTGATGGGAGCCCTTTGTGGTGTTAGGCGCTGATGGGTATGAAGGTTGGAGGATAGGCTGGTTTTTGGTTGGGCCTTGAGGGTGTGGTTTAGGGCTGATGAAATGATGAAGGTTGGAGGAAGGCAGGTTGGATTGGGCTTGAGGGCTAAAGTCTTGGGTCGAGCAAGGGCTTGGAGACGGATTCAACCCTGTTCACAAAGAAATAAACCCTTAGTGATCCTTGGTCATTATTTGAAGTGTATGAATGCAGATGCAAATGCATGTCTAATTCCATGGTCATCTTTCCTATATGGATGCAAGGTGCCTTTCGTTTTTGAATTTTGCTTTTTTTGTTTTTTGTTTTTTTTTGAAAGGGCACCAAATGACGTGAGACCAGTATGCACATGCTAAGTATGGGTCCAACGCCTAGTGGTCGAGCCTATGGTTGTGAAGGTAAAGGTCAAAAACCTAATAATGAATCTAGAGTCAACGTCTAGGTCAAAGTCTGTGCCTACCCTAGTAGTCAAGGGTCAAGACCTAACTCCAGAGTCTATGTGGACTCTAATGGTCAATGGTCAAGACCTAGGGTCAAAGTCCTGCGTGGACTAAGGTCGAAAGTTGAAAGGACAGACTAAGGCAGAGGTCGCAAAGTCACTATGGGCTTATGAAAATGCATGATGGAACTAAAGATGACATGGACTATATGAAATGTGATGTGTTAAGGTCTAGACTGTACAATGGCTAGGACCCATACATGCACAATATACAGAGACGCATGATGACAAGTCAAACTATGGTCGGTTTAGGTTAAGTCAAGAGTGTACCCACGCCTTAAGGGCAGAGCTTGGTCCAGTTTTCACCACTTTGCAATTAGCGATGGTATGGCCAAGAACCCTTTGCAACACATGCATCAGTCACACGTGCACACCACGGCATGGCGGGATAGGACTCGCCTAGCTATGGCGATAATTAACCACATGCAGCCAACGGTAGTATCCCTTATGGTAGTCTCGAGCTATAGAACATGCCATAGTGAGACCAAGGAGCCTAAGGCGCGACCTTATTACGAAAGGTACATGCAAAATTGCAAAATCCAATAAACGTGATGATGGAATTTACGAGACTTTTTCAAGTTGTCCACTTTCACCTACGGTGATTTTATCCCCAGCAAGTCCGCCAAATTGTAGGACTGGGCCGCCCTCAGCAGTAAGCGGGCGCGGCGGCTTTGGTACTACTCGAGGTGCTTTGCCGTGGGCTTGAGCCACGGAAACCCGCACGTGAGGCGTTGGGTAGATGTTGTGCGATACAGGATTATCGCCCGCTGCCAGAAAAGGTATCCACGGACGCCGAAACGTTGTGGACCAAACACGGCCCACTCCAATCAATAACCAGTCGTGGGTTCGGGACTGGTACGAATTGAATCAGTAACCCAATCCGCCGCATGTACGCCCTTACTCGGTCTCATTGCAATTTCTATTCATCCGATTATGAATTGGCAACATAACTTACGTTTTTAGCAACCTTAGAAGCGTACTAACCCTAATGATTACTACAAAGTGTGTTCTATATGCACAAGAAGACTACCTCTGACCTAGAAATTGGTGACCACTTTTGTATTAACATGTTAAAACGGGTGCCAAGAACAGGTTGTCCATAGTTAATCTATTTAAAGTGATATCACATAATCCGGTCTTTGATATGTAGCGAAATAATATACAAAGTATAACAACCAATGACAATATGAAATAATATGAAGTGTATAAACTTTCAAAGTATAATGCAAACTCATCTTACCCTAAATCTGCAAAAGAAAAAAAGGGTTAGTTTGTAAAAATGAACGAAAGCGAATCCTCCGCCATTGAATCGCTTTATAAAGACAAAGAAAACAATCTTAGTTTGATGATAAAACACAAGCGCCAATGGATCTTTCGCCTGAATTGCTATACATACAAATAAAGAATCATTATGTTTGACACATGGACTAATAGTAATGAATGAATGAAGAGAATGAAAACAAAAACCAATGGAATACTGAAAGCATTAAGAAACCACATATTTACATGAAACGATTTAAAAGGTGAGTTTCATACCATGTTTTAATTGCAATAAAACTCAATACATGTTAGTCAAATTAAAAAAAGCGAGGGAGAATTATGGTGAGTATTCTCAGAATTCAACCTTTGTTATCGCTTGTTTGTTCGAAAGAGAATCGATGCTTTGAACGAAAACGAATGTGTAATGTGTGTTAGAGTGTTTTGGAGAGAGAGAGAGAGACAAACGTATGCCTCGAAGAAGTGTGCGTGAAGTTTGAAAGTGAAGGTGTATGGAAGCGTAGAAGTCGAAGTATCGGACTACGATGCAAGGCAAGGGAGTATTTATAGCGACGAGGCAAAAAACGAGGAAAGCACAACCCTGCGTATAATACGCTGAGGATTGAGCGTATATACGCTCATGGGAGCGTATATACGCTCCATCCTCAGCGTAATACGCTCTCAATGGGGAGCAAGCGCCGTATCAATGTAGCTGTATACCTGAGGAGCGTGATATACGCTCAAAGGCAGCGTATATCGCTGCTCCTCCGCGTCATATACGCTCCTCAAAGCGTATGTATTTTTCCAAAAATCCTGAAAATTTTGATTCGGAATAATTCTTTGCCATTCGTCTCGATTTTCTAGGATTACGGATTATTCTTAGACGCCTCCTTTCGCAAGAAAGTACGTTTCTAGAACCATTCCGCGTATTTTCTAATTATCACGCGTATTTTCTACGTATTCTGCGTAATTTAAACATTGCAAAATTCATAGAAAATCACAGAAAAATCAGAAAAATAATTTAAAAATACTGGCGGATTCAGAAAAATGTGACGGACATGATGAAAATCAAAAAAGCATGAGAATCGCCAGTGTACTTGTTTGAAACCTTTGAAAACCTTTGAGAAAACCGAAAGAAAATATTTTGCCGTTGCCTTTGACCTTTGCTCAATAGTTCCGAGTACGACGTTACGTATTTCCAACTTTTGTGAATTCAAAGCATCTTTTCTGATTCGACAAACACGCGAGACGCGGTATGTTTCATCACGGATTACTCATTTGGGGAGACACATTTTCAGGTGTCTACAGTAAGAATAATAATGTATATGTATATCCTTCTCAACCTTGTCTCTGACAAATACACAAATCGTTAAAGTAAAAACTAAAAAGAGTCGTCCTTGATCGAATTGCTAATCAAGACAAAGAAACATGTTAGTATTGACAAATAACGACATGCAATAATGACAAATTGTGCCAAGATGATGATAACGAATGTGAAAACGTAATGACAATCCTACATATTACATGGATGAATTCAAGAGTCGGTTTCTACATGTGTTAATTGAATTGAAACTCGTAATAATAATTAGTCAAATTAAAGTAACAAAAGGACTTAAGAAGAGTCAAAAAAGAAGTTTTAAGGTGAGTAATCTCAGAGTTACCTTGATTTCGCTTTGTTGAATCGAACACAGAATCGATGCTAGAACTCAAGAACGAATGTATTTAGAGTGTATGAGAGAGTGTATGAGAGCCGTGAAGAGAAGAGAATAGCCAGTTAGGGACGGAGAGATTGAATAGACTTGAGTCGAAAAACCGTGTCCTTTCGGAATGAGCAAGGCACGTATTTATAGGCGCGAGAGGCAACGAGGAGGGAAAGAGCCTGCGTATATACGCAGATGGGCTGCGTATATACGCAAGGTCCTGCTATAGAGGGTGCGTATATTACGTAGCTCTGCGTATATACGCAGAATTATTTCCGCGTATTCTTTTATTTCCTCCGATTCCAATTTCCATAATACGTGATTTTCCTGATTCGACGTACCTAGACCCCTTGCTCCCAAGCAAGGAGTTCTAGAGTGTTCTAGAAGGTTCCACGTATTGCCATGGGTATTTTTTTGTATTTGTATTTTTTTTTTTTGTATTTTCTACGTATAAAAGCTTATAAAAATCATGAGAAAATATAGAAAAATCAGAAATATAATCAAAAATACTGGGAGCTCAGAGAAATGTGAACAGAATGTGATGAAGTGGAATTATGGAGATCAATCAATATAAATTATTAAAAAAATCCTAAAAATAGAAAATAATTAAAAATAAATAAAAGAAAATATTTTTGCCCCCTTTGTTTGTCCTTTGCTCAATAGTCCGAGTATGACCTCAACGTTTTCCAACTTTTGTGAGTTCAAAGCATCTTTTCTGAGTCGAAACAATCGCGAGACGCGGTATGTTTCATCACGGATTACTCATTTGGGGAGACACATTTAGGTGTCTACACTATGCTTCCAAAAGTTGTGTCCTTTCCCCAACCTTGTTGTCATTGTTGCACCAACTTTAAGCAATCATCTTCCACAATTCATCTACGCACACCAGCATGAAAATTAAAGCCAATTATGCTACATTCCTCGCTGTGAGAGCTTCAACAACGCCTGCTTCATACGAGTCATATAACACATCTATAGTAGCCATCATTGCCTCTCCTTCATGGTTTCTCATAACGGATGCCATGCCAATATATCCATCCTTAGTAATTGTCGCATCGTATTTTACTTTGTAAACTCCCTCGGAAGGTGCTTTCTATTTATCTTGATGATCCTGCCTTTGTCGCACCCTATCAGTAAATATAACAACCTCATTAAACTCCTTAACCAAGCTTGTATCCTTTTGGATTACTTGCTTTAAGTCCTTGCTTATGTGTGCAAATATCCATTCGTTCCTTATCAACCATATACCCCATGCTATACTTTAAAAGAGATCCCACTATGCCTCCTCTTCGATATTTTTCATTAGCCAACAAACACTATCATAAATTGAAGCACTAAGGTTGAAATCTACCTATAGCCTTATCGCAGATGCATACTATTTCAACCCTTGGGTGAGACACTAATTTGTGAGTTCGGGGAATACTTCCTCTTTACGCTATGAGTGAGTTCCTTTCCAAGCCAACGATGAGTTACTTCATTGGTTTGAGTCCGTACGTGTACACGTGTGCTCGCGACATACACCTGCAAAAAGGCGAGTAATCCCTAGGGATTATGGCCCCTCCCACGCTCAAGTTAGTGTTTGTATAAAGAGAGGAAAAAGAGGAAATGATTGATTGAAGTAATAATTATGTATGGGAATGTGTCTTTTTTGGGAAATGTATGGGTATTTATAGACCTATGAGAGATGTAGGATTGTGACAAATGTCACAATCTTGTGAAATAAACCTTAATAGGCTTTGAATGTACAATTGGTCTTGAGAAGTAAGGCCCAAGTTTTTTATATGTATTTTATACATATTTCGTATTGTACGTATTTCGTGATTGGAATTTGGCCATTGGGCCTTGTAATGTGTTTGGGTCCATTTTGAAGAAAACGCCCCAAGTTTGATGGGCTACAACATTTGCCCCCCAAAGGGGGTTTATTGTGTTAAAGGTGAAACCCCTTTGAATTTGAGTGAAGACTCATTTGGTATGTCAAATTCCCTTAGATGATTGACAAATATGTCTCTCCTGAAAAGGATTGAAGTAATTGATCTTGTCTGATAGGCGGTATAAATATGCTTCAACTCATCTAGTTGGAGAATAACRGTGAGATCCCTAAGTTTACCAAGTATAAGCATTGATTGACTCGAGGCCTAGTAGGGGTGTCGAGTCAATATATTACCATTGATTGCCCTTAAACTTGGGGATCAAATCGAAACTTATTAGGTTCAWGCCCTTGTATTAAACTTCATAGTACTTTGTCACTCCGACAAACTAAGCTTGAAAAATGTATGAACACTTTCACCAAGTGATTCGGCGTCAATTATTGAAAATCAGAATTGTAAATCTCGTAGTTGTAACAGATTTGGAGTTGTGAGCCTTGTAAACTCACTATTTAGCACTTTGTAGCTTGTTTTATAGTTAATGAAAGTAAGTATGATGGTGGGACCATGAAACTTACTTGCCTTGTGCTATGTAGCCGTGTATGACAAGCCAAAGGAGTCTTGGGAATGAATTTAATAATCAAAGTGGGGCCCACTAGAAATTTTACTAGCTAGCAACTCAACGTACCACCCTTCCACTTCCTTTTTACTTTTCCTTTGAAAGTCAAATATTAAATAGTTTTTAGGAAAATTTGTCAACAACTACCCAGTTTTTGTCAAACTTTGAAAACAACTACCCACTTTTTTTTTTTTTAAAACACTACCTACTTTTTATAAAACTTTGTGTACCACGACCCAGAGCTGTTTTCTGGAGATTAAAACCACTATCTCAGCCGGTGCCCCACTTAATCGGTTTTACGACATAAACCTCTCCTCTTTAATAATGAATTCCCAACTGCCCTCATTCTTTCTTTTTTTTTTTTCCCGCTCATTCTGGTTTCCCCATCATCTTCCTTCTTTCTTCTTTCTCACTTCATTCTTCTGACTTCTTTCACTCCATCTCTCTCTCTCTTCAATTTCAAAAATTCAACCTCAAATTCAACCTTAAATTCAACCAATTTCAACCTCATCTTCTTCCCGGAGCTGTTCGCCGGAGCGCCACCTCATCTTCAACCTCATCTTCAGAGCCTCATCTTCAACCTCAAATTCAAGCTCACGAGCGCCACCCTAGCGGACTCGCCGGAGCTGTTCCGCCGTCGCTTGGACGAGCTTCGAACATTGATTCAATTTCTCCCTCTCACCTCATCTAATCCTAAATGTTCTCCCTTCTTCTTCTTTCCCCTTCTCTTTTTCGGTTTTTTAGCCCAAAATCTGGGTTAATTTTCGGAACTTTGGGGCTAGGGTTACTTGAGATCCGGGTTTTTTGGGGTTTAAAATTTCAATTTGTGCGAAAAAAATTGGGGGTTTGGTTCGAGTCTTCAGCTATTTTTGGGGGACATTAGAGCCCATTTTGAGCATAATTCCTGACATTTTTTTGGGTGCTCTTCGAATGTCGAATTTTGAAGTCTTTTATGGGGATTTTGGATTCCATTTTGGGCGAATCTGTTTTGGCGTGTTCTTGGGGCTCGAAATTCAACCTACCTGCTGTAGCTAGATAGCGTTTTTGAGTGAAATTTTCGACAATCAACCTAGTATTTCGAGTGTTAAGCATGGGTTAAGGAGAGGAAAATCAAGCTTCACACTCATTCCCACTGAAGATTTGCACCATACAACTTGTTTTTTTGGCAATGGCGGAGTCTCAGACACAAGCCTCAATCATTGATCAAAGTCATTTGTTCTTCATACTTCAGAAATTGGCGCTTGATAAAATGCTCTCTTTGGACTAATTATCTTTTCAGAAGAAATAACTCCATTGAACACTAACCAAGCTTCAAACTAATTTCCAATTTTCAGAAGAATGAAGGAAGAAAGAAAAAGGAAAAAGAAAAAGAAATAAAAAAAGAGGGCATTTAGGTAATTTCCAATTTTCAGGTGAAAATTTTGCCAAAAAACAACTAAGTAGTGGGGCCACCGGTGAGATTAGTGGTTTTGTTGCTCGAAAAACAGCTTTGGGTCGTGGTACACAAAGTTTTAATAAAAAGTAGGTAGTTGTTTTAAAAAAAAAAAGTGGGTAGTTGTTTTCAAAGTTTGACAAAAACTGGGTAGTTGTTGACAAATTTTCCAAGTTTTTATGACCTTTCATTTTCTTGCTCCAGTAGTCTTCTTCGTCCTCCTTTTTTTTTTACACCAAGCATAACACTTTGGCAAGACTGCCTCAGTAACCATAGCAGCTAAGAGTAGCTCGGCTAGGAGACTCCCTACAAATCGGAGGTAGTWCACCGGCCACCCCAAATCGGCAAGCAACATCCAAGAACTTAAGGCGGTGTTTTGGTCACTAAAATTTGTAAGGAGGTCTGAAATTTCTGAGGTGGGACTTCGGCCACCCCAGACCGGCAAGGGATCCTTGGCAAGCAGTGTCTAAAAACCTGAGGTGACACCTCGACCATACTAGATCGGCAAGGGTGCTGAATTTATTCGAGGTTAGACTTACGCCACCCATAGTTGGCAAGAGGTTCCGGATTTTTTTAGGTGGAACTCCGGCCATACTAGATCGGCAAGAGTGTCTGACTTATTTGAGGTGGGTCTTCGGGAACCCTTCTCGGCAAGCAAGAGTGAGTTTAGTAGGGTGGAACTTTGTCCACCCTTGTTCGGCGAGGCTAAGGGTGAGATTTCGAGGGCAGGACTTCGGCAACCCAGATCGATAAGGAACAAACATCACCGACAACGAAGCTTTACTTGACGAACTCCATGTTCCTTGCAACAAAATTACAGTAAGTTTCTTTCTTCTTCTTTTTTTTTAATTTAAAAATAAGAACAAGGGACCCCATGTTAKTAATTGACATTTGAACCAAGATGGAATTGCATCTCAAACCCATTGGACTTTGGTTGGACTTAATTTGTGGACAAAAATACAAGCCCAACAATATGCTCATGAATAAAATTATGGTAGATGACCAAAATTTGTGAATCCTTGAACATTTAACGAATGGTGGTAATATGATCGGTCCATGAGAAACTTGCAAATCTTGACTTTTGAAGTTTGACTTGTGACTTGTGAATTTTGACTTTTGAAGTTTGACTTGTGACTTGTAAAGCTTTTCACTTCAAAGGAGGATGTCTATAAATATGTGTTTTTAGAGAGAGAAATTTCATTTTTCTTATAGTTTTCTCTCAAATTGCAGATGATTTCTCTCAAATTATTGAGATTTTCTCTCAAAATTTTCCTTTTAGGACACCCAAGTCACAACAGCAACTTCAACTCGGCTAGGCTCGCACCGTCATGTATTTTCTATTCTTATTCTTTAATTTGTAACTTGTAYATATTGTATAATGTCGTCGGCATCTAGTTCTGCATCATATTCAATTTTAAATAAGCTGAGAGTTGGGGGCCTCTTGCCCAGACCAACATCTACTAGGTCGATGGGCAGCCAAGAATCAGTGGCTCCTCTATACTTAGAGAATAAATCGCCTTCTTCCCCTCGTGATTTTTTGCAGGGGAAAATGGTGAGAACTAAACTGGCGGCGAGATGTCCTCAGCGTCGACATCCTTGGCAAGTGTCCTCTTCTTCGTCAGAGGAAAGAGATCCTTTGATAAATCATGAACCCCAACCGAATCCGGTTGAAAATGACTATGTGGATATTGAAAATAACCCTTCTAATGCCATGGAAGTAGAGGATGACTCTGTAAATGTTGGGATTTCATACAATGTTGATGATGATTCTCGCATGGGTGATGGACAAATTGACTTAAAGGGGAAAGAGCCCATGATGGAAGACTTTGATAGAGATGACGACAGTGATGATGCCAATGATATATATGGTGTTGATGGAGTTGTGGAGATGGATGAAGGTAAACTTCCGAAAAAGAAAAACTCCAATCGACAAGACGACCCAAAGGGGTCTTCATTCTCTCCTTACACAATTAAAGTGAGAAAAAGATGGGTTGACACTCTTAACCACCCCGACAACTTGGAGACATACTCTGAGGTTTTAGACTTGCCTAGGAGTGGACTTTCCATCACAGTTCCCCCTGGTCAAGCTATTACTAATGCACCGGAAGGTACCATTCCCATCTAAAAGGAAACTTTAGACATAGGTTTGAGATTTCCCCCTCCAGAGTTCATTATGGAGTTGTGTGTTGGTTATGAGATTGGCCTTTGTCAGCTTACCCCAAATTCATGGTGYCGTATCATGGGATATATGGGTGCTTGTCTCGTGCAAAAGCTAAAGATGACATTTGAATCTTTCCCTTTTATGCACACCCTTGCCAAACTTTCTAAATGTCGATTCAGGTGCTTTAGCATAGCAAATAAAGAACCCTTTATGACTATTAAAAGTAAGCTCAACAAACATCATGTTTGGAAACCAGAGGATGTTTTTATCGATGAATTGGAAAAGGAATTGGTAAGGATTTTAGGAAGAATAAACATGCATCCTCCAGAATGTATAGGCAAGAACTACTATCCCTAGCTGATGGATGGAGAAACAAAACTTACGGAGTGGTTTACCAAAAGAACCATGCTTCTCAAGCCTGATAAGTTCCCTACATAAGTGCCAAAGAATTGGTTACCAATGAGGCATTGGTTATATGATAGAAACTTTCTAATCAGCTTTGGATTTTAATTTGCTTCTGACAAGGAGATATGTATAATTATCTCTTCTTTTTTCTATAATGATTATCTTGGCGATTATAAACCTTCGTATGCTTTGTTCTGCAGCTGAAGCTAAGGCCGAACTCCCCCCTGCTCAAAGAGGTGAGCTAATAGGAGAGGAGATGAATCACAAGTTGAAAGCTGCTCGGCTTAAGGAAATCAGGCAAAAAAAGGCTGACACCTTGGTAAGTTAATGTATCATACTTTATCATATCATCATGTTCGTGTGATATTAAATATTTAGGTAACTCCCCGGTCACTCTAATCGACATTTGACGTTTTACTTCTAATTACAGAATAGTAAAAAGCCTTCAAATTTCCTAGCTCACCCTTCTTCCAAGCTAAGGAAACTAGTCCACGGGCTTCTAAGCCAACTGATGCAGTCAGCAACAATGATGCTGGCAACAAGGAGCGACTATCATTTCGTTATGCCCTCTTTCAACAAGAGATCATCCACCACCCGTTCTGATCAGCTTGCTAAGAAGTCTCGATTCACCGCCGGAGCCGAACGTAATTTCTCTACACTTAGTTAATTATTTTAATTATACCTCATATTCTAATTAACTTCTTGCATTTACAACTGTGGGTGACAACAATCCTGCTACTCTTGTAGAGGATTTTGAGTCGATTTAGGAGCACCCTCAAGCACAGTTTGAGAGGCGCTATCCTAGGGTAAAGGCCGAGCAGGGGTTTGTAGATAGCATCGACCACTTGGATTTCTCCAAGCTCAATTTAGATGAAGATGTAGCTCCTCCTTTGATTGCTAACCCGTTCAAGCTCCATTCTCCCCCTCGTAAAAGACTAAGGCCTGATGAAAATTTCATTGTAGGCTTGGACAGATTCATTAACCTATAATTGCCGAGGACGAGGCGGCAGATGAGGACTTCATTGAGGTGTTGGGCAACCAGAAACTTACTGCTCAGGCCAAACACACTATGTTCCGCGATGTCTTCAACTACATCGCTAAGACATACCAGGACTCCTTGAAAGGAGCACAGGAAGGCCACATTGGAGCAGTCATGAGTATCATGTTGGATGTAGGTTTTTACATTCTTTGTAACCCTTTTTTGCCAATGTCTTTATTAAGTACTTAACATATTCTGCAATTCAGTGCCTTGTCAGGATGAATGGTGTAAGGAAAAGGGCCAGAAGCGAGAGGCGTGAGACTCGTCTAAATAGAGAGAAGGCTCGTAGTGCCGGAGAGTATCTCAATCAG
>SNQN01012424.1:2523-14289 GCA_008642245.1 Bassia scoparia
GTTTCCTTTCCATTTTTATATCAAACAAATAGAAAGGAAATATAATATAATATAATTGTTTCCATTCCATTATAATTTCAAACAATTATTTAAAGTAACACTTTTTATTATCCTTTTCTCTTCTTATGGAATTCATTTCCAATCCGTTTCCACTATTGATATCAAAAGCCCGTAAGTGTTTCCTTGCTACATAGTTATTTGGCGTGTCTTGAACTAACTTCCTTTCTTGATTTGGTATCTTTTTATGCCATTTGTTATCTAGCTGGTTTAGTTATTTGGTTGTTTTGGTGTTGTTACGGACTAAAAATATATAGTTGACTTTATTGACTTAATCAGGAATGTTTGACCAGCAGTAATAGCGTTAGAAGGGAATTATGGTAAGGATGGCCCATCAAGAGGTAGCGCAAAGGCAGGCTGATAAGTGCCAAAAATGGTCACATTTAGGCAGTTATTTCTTCCTTATTTTGGCCAATATGTATGCTTTAGATGTCATTTCACTAACCTTTTGGTTAGATTTCCACTTTGTTTAGATTTGCAAAGCTTTGTTGGTTTTTAGTGGTTTTTGTAGGTTTTTCTCTAGTTTTCTCATCTTTCCTATCTTTGAACAGTCAATTGCCAGCTTTGTGAGTAATTTGCAAGTTGCTTAGATGTGCACATGTTGGTTTTAGGCCTTCCTATTTGTTGGTTTGGTTGTGGTTGCTTTGGTTGAGCCTTAAGGCATTTGTTGGTTGTGCGCTTTTGCACACGCTTTTCTTGTGAATCAAATTTACCGATAAACAATCAAATTTAAATTTTTTTATTGTAAATTTTTTCTTGTGAATCAAATTTACCGATAAACAATCAAATTTAAATTTTTTAATTATAAAATTAAAGTCTAACACAATTGCCATTATGATCAATAATGCTTCAAACTTTTTTATATTCTCACGTGTTACCAATTCATTTTTATATTCTTGTGTTCGAGGGTTGAATTTATCAAACTTATATGTTTATATTCTTGTGTTTAGATTTTTTTTTCCATATTTCTAATATTTTAGTGTAATTTTTGTCTCAGGTCTTGAAGATTGAAGAGGGAAGGAGAAGCCTATACGTATTTCTAGTCTTATATGTTAATTTATTGTACAAAATTGTTTGTAATTTTTTTACTTCATTGTAAAAATTTGTATACCTTGACACTTAAATCTTAGTGAGTTTTTATTTTGTAACTTTGCATAAATGTTATTTAATTTGTGTATATAAGTTTTAATTTATAATATATTAATGTGCATTGTATTTGTGTAAATATGGTACGCGTGCATTTATTTGCACATGCTAGTTTCCTTTTTTTTAATTATTTGGTTGGAATCAAAAGTTGGGGTTTTTAGCTAAAACCCGAGCTTTTAACTACACAAAAGCTAGGGGTTTTAGCTAAAAACCCCAACTTTTGTGACGTCAAAAGTTGGGATTATTTTAACCCCAACTTTTGAGGAATTTTGTCAAAAATTGTAGGCTCAAAAGCTAGGGTTTAAAACTCCAACTTTTGATGATTTTTCTACTAGTGAATCATCCCCAGCCAAAGGTTTGCTCAATTCAATATACAAGCAATATGTGGATATTGTTACAAGCCTTTTGGAAGATTTGAAAGAGAATCAAAGCGAATGGTTCAATAATCTCCACCGAGGTATGGTGCATGAAACTGCTTGGGTGATAAGTGTCGAGTTGCAAAACTTTGGCTCCCACTCATAATAGGCGGTTACCAGACAGGTGGATAAGATTATATTGGATATCAACGATACATTGAATGCTACTAACGTGGCGTTATCTAAGACAATTGCTACTGAGGTAGTTACTCGGTTGGAACCTTTAGTGGAGAAACATAATCAACTAAATGAACGGTTGATGAATTTGTTAACCGCCGAAGGTTCAAGAATAACTGTCGAAAATCCTAGGGAGGAACCACCCTTGGGTTATCCTAAAACAAGCACTACAAGAGGAACTAACGTCCCTCTGGCTCTTCAAACAGTATCAAGAAGTATCCCTCTCTGAGATGCCAATGAAGGAAACAGGAGCCAAGGGAGAGAAGAAGGCCCAAGGTAAGGCTATGAGTCAGGCTATAGACCCTCTTCTGTTCAATTCTATCCCATTGACAACGTCAATGGGAATCGTTCCACCCACTGGAACAACCTTTGGTTTGGGGGAAAACGGTTATGAACCTAGAGGGGTATTCCCCACTAGTGGCGGTTTTCTAACCGCGACTAATGGACCTATTCCTCAAACTACATATCCTGCTGCTCCTGAACCACCACAACCCACTTACTTTCCACAAATTGGGAATCAGGGTTATCCACATCAGGCTTACTCCTACCAAATGCATCCCCCTCCGAGTAACTATTGGGTGCAAGGGTCACATGCATGGGGTAATGCCTATGGGGGACCTCAGGCGATGGAAACACAAAACTCTAGTAATATTGGAGGCTTCCAACCTGGAGTTGGATATAACCAAAATCCTTTTGGGGAGACACCTTATATTGCCTATTACCAGGATAACCGGCATCCACATGGCCAAGATTAGAACTTTCATATAGGATAGGTTCATCATGAACCCCTCCTTAGACAAATGGAAGAGATGATCCAAAGAGCCATGGGGAGCAACACTGGTTTTCCCAGGAGAGGGAATTGCAATTCTTATCCTGAGTGGATTGAAAGGATGTATCCGTTTCCTCGTGGGTTAAAAGTTCCTGAATTTTCTCCCTTATTCTTTGGCGATTGACTAGTGTTTGCTGAAGAACATTTGGTTAGGTTTAACTGCCAATGCAGAGAGGCAGCAGATAGTGATTACTTGAAACTCAGGTTGTTCTCTAGTTCTCGCACTATGACTGCGTTTTCTTGGTTCAGCCATCTTCCAGCAAACTCGATTCAGACTTGGTAAGATCTACAAGGTCTATTTCTTTATCATTTTACTAGAGTGGAAGCTGGGGTCTCCATTGGAGATTTAGCCAAGATAACCCAAGATAAAGGGGAGCCTATAGAGGATTACATCGCTAGGTTTAAGAGAGCCAAGATCAGATGTCATCTTAGCCTACCCAAGTTTGAGTTCATTTCTATAGTCCAGAAAGGGTTGTCTTTTCCTTTTAGAAAGAAATTTGAAGGACAATATTTCCCTGACTTCGTGGTTCTAGCTAGTGCGGTGGGGCGTATGAAAGGTGTTTGGCTTAAGAATCTAAGAGCAAACATAAGCATTACGCCAACTATGCTAATTTTACATAAGAGAGCCAGGATCAGGATGGTGATCAAATGGATGTGGCGATGGCAGAAATTGTTCAAGGCTCACCATTTAAATGTCCCCAACCAGTGAACAAAAAGTCTTCTCTGAAGAAGGACTTCAAGTCTGATCAAAGAAGAGAATATACATTTGATATTAAAAAATGTGATGAAATCTTTGATTGGCTCTTGAAATTCAAGAAGTTTAAACTAGTGGGTAGACATAAGGAAAGAGATCCTAATGAAATAAAAGGAAAAGTTTACTGCAAATGGCATGATGCCTTCACTCATAAAACTAATGATTGTATAATTTTCAGAAGTAGGATACAAGATGAAATCGATAAAGGAAATATAATTTTTCCTAAAAAGAGTGAAAATGCTTGTGAAATTGATTCTGAATATCTTACAGAGTTAGATTTATATGAGATGGATTGTAATATGATTGATATTGATACTAATTTTGTTTCTCATATTAACACGCAGCAGCTTTCTAATGTATCTATTGCTGTAAAGTTATATGAACGTGTTGTGAATGAAAGAGTGCTGATTGCTCAAAAATGCCAAGAGCAAGACTACGACAAACTCAATATGTGCAGGTAGCATTTCACTGCTGCACACCCAACCCACCAATGTAAGGCTTTCAAAGGCTTCATCAATCAAAAGAAGAGAGAAGATGAGTTGAAAATCTCAAAGCAAGAATCCCAAGCGTTGGATCTTGTTAATTTTCAACCTAAGAGGAAGAAAGCTGAAGGTGAGGAGTTGCAGTCAAGAGATGTTGTCGGCAATACTAATCATAATGGAGTCACCAGTCAGAAGGCTCAAACATACGTGGAGGCTGTTAAGAAATTTCCTTTGCAAACTAAAGCGGTGGAAGGTCTGAAGAAATTGCGCTTCTCTATGTGTCCTTCTTATGCTTACATGCTGCATTATGAGTTGGTAAGGACTGAAGTTATTCCCAATAACCCAAGTTGGGTACCTAGGCACCAGAAGCCTCAGTTTGAAAGAGGCCTAAGGAGGGGACCAGTTAACCTTCCTCGAATGCCCTCTACTGTTTCAATCTTGACTAGGTTGGGTAAACCCAAAGTTATCCAATTGCCTAGTAAGATTGAGAAAGTGCCAAGCTCAAACCAAGCTGCCCAGGAGGGAGAAATCAAAACAAGGGAGTGACAATTCAAATGAAGATAAGGAACAGAAAGATGACCTGGCTTTGGCCAAAGTCAAGAGAAGAGTCAGGAAGAAGGCTAGGCTAATCAGAGAAGCAGCCACCAACTAACTACAAGGAAACGCAGTTCATGTGGATGAGGAGGCTTTGCAAAAGGGAATGCTTAAAGTTTTCGCTGTTGAGGACCCTCATTTGAAGGATGACAGTAACTGGAGAAAGAATATAATGGAGGGAACTCATAAAGATAAGTCTTCCATGGGCCCTATTCTGACAGAGAGCTCAAAAGGAGATGTTCTTGATGCCCAACCTCATTTGACTGTCACCCAAACAAAGAAGTTATAGGAAGAGATTCCTACAGCCCAACCTCATTTGGATGAGAGTCAGATAGAGAAGTTGAAAGAAAATGTCCCAAAGACCTAGGCTCATTCGGGTGGGAAACATGAAGATGGAATTTATGAGGGAAATCTATTATTGGAGCCTCATTTCATTGCTGAAGTACTCCAGAGAGAGACAATTCAGGGATCATCCAAGGATTTGTCGTTCGTCAATATTCAGAGTCATCCTTTAGTTATAGAACTAATGGAGGACCCTACTAAAGAAGAATTGGAGAATAATGGGACAAAAAGCTTAATAGCAAATGCTCTGATGACTGAGCAGATATCTGATGTAAAGTTAGTAGACTATGGCTCAGAAGGATTAGATCTAGAGTTGTCCAAGACAGATCTGGATTTTCTGGCAAATTGTCCAAAAGGAGATTGTGAGTTTGGTGCTTGTTGTGCAGTCACTTTCCCCCCACGTTCAAAGCCTGTGGGACCATGCAGAAGGATACTTCATGGGCCGATGAAGTTGACCAAGCCGACGTTGCAGGTAGGACCTCTACTATTTCAGTTGAGCAGAATAAATTGGATAAAGGATCTGGTTTAGCGTCATCCTTGGAGACTGTTGCAAAGGAGCAAGAACAGTTAGTTATGGAACACTTAATAAATGATTTTAGTTTGGACAACTCACATAGTAAGTCCCTTTCAGTGACAGTTAACATAGATGGCGCTAGATTAGGTTAAGTGCTAATTGATACTGGCGCTACTATAAATCTTATGTCTTGGTCAGTTTTTCAGAAATTGGGGAAAGGTAGGAAAGATTTATCTAGTGTCAGTATTAGCATAAGTGCATTAAATGGCAAGTCTGAAAATACAGAAGGATTAGCGTGTATGCACGTCCAAGTAGGTACTTCTAAGACTTGGTCAGCTTTTTTTATAGTAAAAGGGGAGGGTAATTGTAATGCGATTCTTGGAAGAGAATGGCTTCACCAGATTTATGTTATTCCTTCTACTTTGCATGCGAAAGTAATACTATGGAATGGTAATGAATATGAGGTAGTTTGTGCTAATGTTGATGTTTATTTGATTGACACTAACCGGGAATTTCCCAGGATACTTATGAAGACCTTGCCTAATGACGAGGGGATTGCTCTCAAACTTTAAAGTCAACCGACGCCTAGAGTGAAAGTTGTCTCAAGTGCAATCAAATATGTTGAAGAGGCCATTGAAGATGATGAATTACAAAACGCATATGACGCTTCCCATGTAGTGTGGAGTCCAGCCACTACAGTTGATGTCTAGGGGGTATCCCTTGGGGGTAAATCTAATGATGTGCTTGACACTTTTAGGGGAAGGAGGGCTATCTTACCTGATGTGATTAGTCTTGGATACAAGTAGTGTTCAGAATTTTATTTTGTATGTGTAGATACCTACATTTGTCCCTCCATAAAGGCCAATGATATAACTATACCACATTGCAATTGGTCCAATTCTAAAGAACATTTCCCTCAAACAATGCCCTAGAATCTCGATTTGCAAAGCCAAAGCACTCTATTCTCGCCCAAAGCACCCTTAAAAATAAGTTTTAATTTCAAAGTAATTTTAACTTACTTTTTAGACATTTTTTAAGAATTAATCTGGATTTTTCTATGCACTTTAGCAATTTTTCCGAGTTTTTCGATAATTTAATTAATTTTGCAATAATTAATTAAGTTACCAAAGAAGCTCCAAAAATTATGAAATTTTGACACCATTCATTATAACTTACAAGGAATGTTTACAAATTTTTCCCATAATTTTTGGACTTGTGTATAAATATCTATGAATTTCTTAACCAAAACGTACAACCGAGTGAAACGGATTATTCCAGAAGCTTCCGGAACCTTCCAAGGCCGTACCTTGCTCCCCAAGGGTGTCCACATTCATGACCTGTCTTCTCTTGCAAGCCATAGCCTCGTACAATAAAAAATATATTTTTTTCCCAAAATAAAACACAAAACAGGCAAGGAAATAGAAGGATTTTTGGCAAGTTTTTTAGGCGCAATTACGCCCATTTAGGCGCTATTACGCCCATTTGGGCGCTATTACGCCCATTTGGGCACTATTACGCCCATTTGGGCACTATTACGCCCATCTCACATGCATCCATGTGAGAGAGGCCTATAAATAGGACCTTTTTGCTTTCGTTTCAAATAATTCGGAGTTGTAACGAGGTCTCGGCGGATTTTTCTCTGAAAACACTCTGAAAAAATAACATTTTCGATTTCGATTTCAATTCCAATTCAATTCTAAAACCCTTTCAAAATTCTTCCAAATTCTAAACACATTTAAATACATTCAATACAAGAGATTAAGGCATGCAATGCACTTGTTCAAGGATTGTTCGACTGCGCATCGTTCGTATAATCTATGAGGCCACAAAACTCATAGAATTCATCCTTTTCTCCTCTCTTATCTTCAATTTTTCATTGTTTTTTGTTTATTTTGTTTATAATTACAACTAATCATGTAATATGGATTAATCAATTACTCGACATCAATTAACATGTAAATAAACTTTTTCTTTTCTTTATTTTCAATTCAACTTTAATATTATTATTATTACTGACTTTTTCTTTGATTTTCTTATGTAGATAGAAATTTGCGGCGGCGGTTTGATTTCAATTCTAACTCTTGTTTTTGTCTTGTTTTTTGGGATAACGATTCGAGGTAAGTCACCTTCTTCTTCCCTCTTGTATATTCTAATGCTTATTCTGGTACATATTTCTCTAATCATCATTATTCTTGCTAATTAAAGACCTATTAATTGATTGTCACGCCTAATAAGATAATTATGGACAAACGGTTTAGGATCCTTGAATCTTGACCTAATTCAAAGCGACAACAATTAATAGTCTTACATGCATTAATCCACTCGCCTATTAACAACTATGGATCAATCCAGACATATATGTTGTTCGATATTACAATTGGTGAATTTGCAATGAGACCTAGTAGAGGCCGCTAGATGCGGGGGGGGGGGGGTGTTGTGCACTACTTTACCCTTACCCTCGTCCCCTAATCCAGATATGGTGCATGACTTAACATGGATTCAATCGCCTTGCATACACTATGCCGGCAAGGCTTAAAACGGGTTCCGTAGCTTCCCGAAAGATGTGCAATGGCGACTTCCTCTATTCGATTTCGAGTTTCTGTGACCCTCAATGCCAAGCATACTCACACTATGAAAAATAGTAAGAATTCAATTCTTCATAATACGATGTCTCAACCGAGACTGCACCCCATGGGGCAATCCTGCCCGGTGACGCCGCACGCCCGTACAGTATGTTATATGGATTTAATGAATTCGAATTATAACTATAAAATCGGATCGGGTACGGCTTTAGCTCTTTGCAATCTTTACGCTTGTCATTATGCACAATATGGTCTAGAGGTGAACGCAATCATGGATCATGATGCAAAAATATTGTCAAGTGGGGATCTTAGCGCTCATTGTTCACCCTTTTCTGACGCCATGGGAGGATTTTATGGCCAAGAAGAGGAAGTGAGGGTGTGGGCCAAGAGCGATGATATCAGGCAGAAAGTCCATGACCCTCTTGAGGAGGTTAATCTTGGCACAGGAGAATATCCTAGGTATACTTACATTAGTAAGGAGTTACCTAAAGGAGAGAAACTATCCATTATAAAAATCCTCTAAACCTATAAGGACTATTTTTGCTTGAGAACATCACAAAATGCTGGGACTTAATCATTCAATCATCCATCTTGATTTACAAATCAAACCAGGCTATACCACAGTGGTACAGAGTCCAAGGAGATTAGTGCCAGATTTGATTCCTAAAATCAAGGAAAAAATCACTAATCTCCTAAAAAGTTGGATTCATTCGGCTAGTAAAATACGCTAAATGGATCGCTAACATTGTTCCCGTGGTCAAGAAGAATGGCAAAATCAGGATTTGTATTGATTATAGAGATATTAATAGTGCCTCTCCCAAAGATTAATATCTTATGCCAGTAGCTGACATGCTCATAGATGCTACATCAAGGCATGAATTGGTGTCGACTTTAGATGGGTTTGCGAGATATCACCAAATCAGAATTGCTGAAGGTGATCGCTAAAAAACTGCATTTAGATGCCCAGGATCCGTGGGACTCTATGAGTATGTCGCTATGCCTTTTGGATTGAAGAATGCGGGAGCAACTTATCAACATGCTATGAACCTCATTTTTGAGGAGATGATAGAAGATTTCATGGAGATCTATATAGACGATCTTCTAGTAAAATCAAGGAATGAATCAAAACATGTAGAGCATCTTGTTCGTGCCTTTGAACGAATGAGGAAGTTCAGTCTTCAAATGAATCCATTGAAGTGTGCCTTCGCGGTTAGAGACAGTAATTTCCTCGAGTTCTTAGTACATAAAAACAGTATCGAGATAGATCGAAATAAAGAGAAAGCTGTCCTGGAGGCTCAACCTCCTAAAACTAAACGGGAGTTGCGAAATTTCTTGGGACAGATTAACTATGTTTGTTGATTTATTACTAATTTGGCGGGAAAGACGAAAGATTTTTCTCCTTTGTTAAAGCTAAAGAAAGGAGATGAGTTCAAATGGGGTGATGAACATCAACAGGCCTTTGAGCAAATCAAAGCGAAGTTGGCTTCTCCACCAGTTTTGATTCCCCCAAAGCAAAATGGGAAACCATTGAGGTTATATTTGTCTGCGTCTGATGGCTTTATCGCCAGTATACTCACGCAACAAAATGAATAAGGGCAGGAGCAAGCAATTTTCTATTCAATTAGAATCTTGCAAGACGTGGAAACACGGTACACCAACGCTGAGAAATGGTATTTGAGTTTGTATGGTGCTTCTTTAAGCTCAATCACTACTTCATGGCTTTCTCCATTGAAGTCATATCACTAACCGATGTGTAGAAACACCTTTTGAATCACCCCTGCGTCAAAGGAAGGTTGTGTAAGTGGAGTATGCATTTGTCCCAGTTCGAATTGAAATATGTCCCTCAGAAGGCTGTGAAAGGTCAAGCTTCAGAATATTTCTTGGCTGATCACCCTATTTATAATAATGTTCGGGTTTAGGAGGGGGACCATGGCGTTTATTTGTAGATGGATCAAGCCGAATAAATTCAGCTGGGCCGGGATAGTGATGCTTTCACCAAAGGGAGTGAAGACTAAGATGGCGGTAACTTTCGAAGACCAATGCACAAATAACAGAGCTGAATTTGAAGCTCTGGTTATAGTTCTCAAGACCTTGAAAGATATAGGTGTCACAAGGGTTCAAGCTTTTTGAGATTCTCAATGGTTTGTGTCGTAGATCAGTGGAGAATATAGAGGAACCTTCCCTCTAGCTCTGGCGATCAATACAACACAGAGAGAGCTGATTTCCTCATTTGATCAGTGTGACATCTCGTATGTGCCAAGGGAAGAGAACCAAGAAGCTGATTATTTAGCTCAAGAAGCTTCTTCCAAAGAACTTGATGGTTTTGATGAAAATGTAATACACGTTAGGTCATTTAAATTAAAACCCGTAGAAGAGGTGACGAAGGTTGAGGTAAATAAGGTTAGCGTTCTAGGGTGCGAGGCAGATTGGCGTTAGAAGATCAAGGAATATTTACGAGATCCTTTTGGCAAGAATGTTCTGGTAAATGTACAGTTAGCATCCACGAAATATTTCCTCCTAAGGAATAAGCTGTATCGAAAAGATCTGCAAGGACTTTTGCTAAGATGTGTAAACAATAAGAAGATTTTGACCATTTTAGTGGAAGTCCATCATGGTATTTGTGGATCACATCAATCAGGGCTAAAGATTCAATGGCTCGTTCACAGAATAGGGTTCTTTTGGCCTTCAATCAAATGAGATTGCTTGCAATATGCTAAGGGCTGCAAACAATGCTAGAGGTTCAAGCCAATAAACAGAGCTCCAACGATTGAGCTCCATCCGATAATTAAACCATGGTCTTTCAAAGGCTGGGCCATTGATGCAATTGGAGTCATTAAACCACCTTCATCGGGACACTGTGAATATATCCTAATCTCCACAGATTACTTCACAAAGTGCATCGAAGTACAGGTGTAGACACCTAAATGCGTCTCCCCAAATGAGTAACCGCTGATGAAACGTATCACGTTTCGTGATCTATTTGATCCTAAAAGACACAGTTGAACTCGTAAAAAGCTCGAAATATGTGAAGTCAAGCTCAAAATCATGTGTCGAAGGTCAAATAAGAGGCAAAAAGTATTTTCTTGTATTTCTTTTATTTATTTTCTATTGTTAGTATTTTCTACTTTTTCTGGTGATTTTCATGATTTTCACTTTTCATTGCATTCTTCTCGTTTTTCAGAGTTCACCAGTATTTTTAGATTATTTTTCCGATTTTTCTATAATTTTCTATGAATTTTACAATATTTACAAAAATCAAAATCCGCAAGAAATACATTGAAAAATCAGAAAATACTTTAGAAATACCAAAAAAAATACTTGGAATGTTCTAGAACTCCCTAGAACCGTATTTCTTGCAAAAGAAGTGTCTAGGTTCATGCAAAATCCAAAAAGAATCCGAAAATCTGCGTATAATATTGAGAATACGTGAGCGTATATACGCTCCATTGAGCGTATACATGCTCCATTGAACGTATATACGCTCCTTGGATCGTATATACTCAAGATTAAAGGGAGATTCAGAATATTCAAGCGTATATAAGCCCAACTAAGCGTATATACGCTCCCCTGAGCATATATACGCTCGTTTTTGGTTTTCTGTGCCTATAAATACTCTCTTTCACCTCATTTCCGAGGATACGACATACGTTACTAGGCTTCACATACTCCCTCGCTCTCTCACTTATACTCTCTCACTGCTAAAAACACGAAACACGAGTTCTAATACTCTTTTTGAATCAAATCGACGAGCGAAATCAAGGTATAACTCTGAGGTTACTTACCCAAAACCTCCATTTCGCTTTCTTCTAATTTTATTAATAATTATTCGAGTCTCAATTCAGCTAATAAAATGTAGAAACCCACCTTTTTAAT
>SNQN01012426.1:0-16008 GCA_008642245.1 Bassia scoparia
ATGGTCCCCATTTGTTATTGTTATGGCCTGTTATAGCAACTTCTTATTATTTTATTGATCTTGTGTTATCCTAGTCTATTGCTAATTTTTATGCTGACATTACTTTCTATATGCGGACAGCCAGCATGAAGCCAGCGCTTTTATACTTATGGTGTGATCTGCTGTAGTTTTAGGGTCACTTTATTTTGTTGAAAGGCAGGCAATTAAATTATAGTATGCTGAACACTTTTGACACAAAGCTCTCTCCTAGGGAAAGTTTTATTCTTTTTAATGCATTCGAAAGTCGAATTTCTCAAGTGAATAGAACTGATATTACCAGGATATCAGAGTTGTAGATTAACGCGTTATCTATTTATGTGAGATTAAGGCTTATATATGTGTATGACGTTTGCTTTGCAGTATAGGGTGCTGCATTCCGTATTTATCAGAAATTAAATGTACTTCGGTTAATATTGAACGTAAAAGGCATTATAGTGAGAAATCTCTTTAGTTAGACAACTATTTTTAGGCTATTTTTTTGGACATTTATACATCTTTTCTCTTAGTCAATTATGGTATCATTATTAGTTTTTATAATAATATAGGTACTTATATATAGATATAATACATAGTTCTAATATTAGACTTTTGTTTAGCAAACCGTCCGGGACACCGCGCGCATCGCGCGCGGTGTAACGGCTAGTAATGTATAAATCCCATAGTAGTCCATAAATGTGTGAGTTTTGGTTTTCGTCCAAATGATATTTACGAAATTGTCCATCTCATGCACCATTATTTACATCATGCCACCATTGCTACTCTTTTCTTTTATGTTGTTACACGTGTGAAGCAGGCTTCCATCTCACGATTGTTTTTGTTCAACATAATTCCACTTTATTCCTTCCTTCCTTCCACCTAACACCTTCATTAGTTTTCATCTTTGTTATGCAATTTTCTCTTTCTATTCTTCTTTCAAAGGCATGATTCTTCCAGCTCCATGTTGATTACTCTGTTTTTTCATTTGTCATTTGGTGTAGTATGTTAGTGTAATTTGCGAGCCAGGGAGTGTTGGAGTCGTATTCCATTTTATGTGGTTTCTTTTGATTATTTTGCACTGCGAACCATGAACCCCACTTTGATGGTTTGAGATGGGATGTTGCATCGTGAATATGAGCGGYGGGGCTGGCTATGGCATGAGGTTAGTTTTGTTGTCTGCTTGGTTGCTTTTAATTGAAGCTAGTGTGGTTTGATTGTTGTTTTTAGGGTTATTTGTGGGTCGTCTATTTCATATTTTGAAGCTGGTGWGTTTGGGTTTTTGTGGTTTGAATTTTAGGGTATGAATTGGGGTTTTTGATTTGGGGTAATCGAAAATCCCAAATTCAACAAAATTAGGGTTTTTCGATTTTGTTCAACAAAATTGGGATTTTTTCGTATATGCAAATTCAATTTCTAATGAATGCAATCGACAGAATTTATGTAGGTCTTTTTTGGCATGCTCGTTCGTTTTTTTTCAATCGATTTTAGGTTTTTTTATTTATTTTTTGGTTGCAACTGCTTGAGTGTTTTGATGATTTGCTTATGGAATTTTTAATATTGATTGGTTTTAGGCTTATTTATTTGCTTGGGTCTGGAATTTGATCATTCATGTGGTCGGGTTTATGAGTCGATTATGGCATTTTTACTTTTTGGTAATTATTGAGATGGTTTTCTTTGAAGAAATTAGTTGAATATTTGGGGGAAGTTGTAGTTGTGAACTGTGGAGGAAAGTCCTGAAGCTAACCTAACCTTTTTAAAGGGCGCTGAGTTCATCATGTATTGTTTTCTTTTTATGTGCCTYTATTAAGATTAGGATACATATAGGTCATTCTCTTTTGGTTTCTCTTCWTTCCATWTTWATTTTCGAATCTTTCCACATATTTTTTTATGAAATAAAGAACCTTTGTTTCTAGTGTTTCAAGTGTTTTCATTATGGTTTAAATCACTAATAACTATCATGATTCATGAATCTTACTTTAGAAACCTTTAACATGGATTATGATGATAATGTAAATTTGTCTTTTATTAACATGAACCGTAAAATGATTTGTTATATGAACCAACATCTATAGAAAGCACACTATTTAAAAAAAACATATTCTAAAATAGGTTATGTGTTTATTTTGTCAAAATGCAACTAGCTAGGGAGCGGTGGCAGCAAGCGTGGTTGGTTCAGTGATGATTGAACAACTACAGTTTAGGTGTTTAAGAGCTGGTTGCTATGGCTGAAAAAATGGAGGCAGATTTGGTGTTGGTTTGAGACTATTTTGCAGCTCAATTTGGGTATTTGTGGTTGCTATACTAAAGGGGGGAAATGGTTGCGACTATGGGCTTGCTTGGTTGTTTTGGACAATGTTAAGGGTGGCTAATGATTGTAGGTTTGGCATGGGAAGGGTGATATGAGAATTTGATACTATGTTATGTCAGTTTAGTGTTTTATATATTTGATGTATGTAATGTTGGTTGTTAAGTAATGCAAAAATGATGAATTTTGAAGGGTGGAGCTCTAAGAAGGGCTCGTAATTGATTTCAGCCATGAGATGGAGTCCTTTCCTATGCAAACAAGGGGTTTTTCCTGTGCGATTGAACAAAGGTTTGTTTTATAGTGATTTTAGCACTCCTCATTCCATACAAGCATTCTTTGGTTTTTTTGTTTCACTACTTCAAATAAATTTGTGCAGATAAATGTACTATTACCTACTCGAAAATTACAATGTAAATTTGATGTTGATATTACCTTGAATAGTTGAATACAATGAATATTGCAGGCTTTGCAACTGTTTTGATGTGAATATTGAATTACTATACTTGTCTTCAAATCATGCAAAATGACACTTCATATGAGTTAGTACATTTTTTTTAGATAATAAGGTAGACGAGGTGAAGAGGTTAGGATAGTCTTCTCTCAAGACTGTGTCCTAACCTGTCAAAGTTCAAGAAAAAAGAAAATTTGGCATCCATAAAAGGATCAATATCTTGGTGAGTGGGAGCAAAATGGCCTAAAGAGGCCAAATAGTCAGTGCAACGGTTACCTTCACGAAAGATGTGCTGGCAGGAATGAGTGTCAAACGTGTGGAGTAGATTATTGATATCCTCAATCAAAGTGTGAATAATCTAGGGAGTGGAAAAAGTACCTCGTAAAATATTTATAACCGTTAAGTTATCACCTTCAACAATAAGGTGGCGAAAGCCCAGACTAGACGCAAGTAAGAGACCATTGCGAAGTGCCATAGCCTCCGCCACCAAGGAAGAAGTGGATCTAAACACATAAGAACGGGCAGCAAGGGCAGTGTCAAGATGGTCTCGAATAAGGACGCCACCTGTGGCCTGATGTTGTTGGACAGAGCCGTCAAAATTTAGCTTGACCGAGTTGGGGGGAGGGGGGACCAGGAAACTTGGACTGATCATTTGAGAGGAGGAGGAGGGGGAGTGGCAGAGGGGTCATCAACAGAAAGTCTGGTGGACCATTCCGAAAACGAAGTATAGGCGCGGAAAAAAGTAGCGAGAGGGGAAAAGGTTGTGGAATGGAAGATCGTAGCATTGCGCGACTTCCAAATACTCCAGAGTAAATAGATAAACTTACTCAACCGCGAAGTCGACTGGATATGGATGGCACGAATAGTAGGGATAAGGCCAACAGTGGTAGGAAGGGTGCCAAACCATTGGAGGACCCGAGGGTTTGACCATAGAGGTGAAATACCAGGACACTGGAGGAATAGATGTGAATGGGATTTCGGGGAATTAAGGCAAAGTGGACAGGCCAGGGGGACATCAAGGTTGCGGAGGGAGAGGACATCCCGGGTAGGGATACTATGATGGAGTAATTGCCACATGACTAGTTGAAGTTTCGGGGCAATAGGTAATTTCCAGATCCATTTGAATTCCCAGGTAGAAGGGGAAGCATCTAAACCATGGGCTAACCAAGTTGCTGACTTAATGGTATAATCCCGATTTTCGAGTACCCCCAACAAGGTTCATCTAGGATCGGGGTAGAGGGGATAGGGATTCCCAAAATGTGAGGGATGATTTGAGTTGGCACCAAGGTAGAGAGGAAAGCGATGTTCCAGGAATTATCTGGTAAAAAGCATTGGTCAACTATGAGGTCAAGGTTAGAAACTGAAGTAGGGTCAATATTAAGGGTGATAAGGAGGTTAGAAGAGAAAACCCAATTGTCAAGCCAAAATAAGATGTTTGTACCATTTCCTAGTTTCTAACGAATCCCTTTCAAGAGTAGCGGTCGAATGCTACAGATTTGTTTCCAAATCAGGGAATCACCTGGTTGGGTTTTGTATTCAAAAAAACTCTTGGTATGGAGATATTTTTTGTGGGCTGATTGGACCCACAGGTTATTATGATTAGAAAGAACTTTCCAGCCTAATTTACAGAGAAAAGCTGTGTTCACCGCCGCTGTTTTCCGGATACCTAAACCTCCTTGAGATTTCGGGGTACAGATAGTAGMCCATGAGATAAGCGGGATACCATTTTTGTGCGGATTTTGTTTCCAAAAGAAATTGCAATTGATGGAATCGAGTTGTTGACAAATCGTTGCCGGAAGTTTAGTAGTAGTCATGGCATAAGAAGGCAGTGCCGAAAGTTGACTTTGGATTAAAACAATTTTACCTGCCTTAGAGGTGAATTTTGTGTTCCAATTATTTAAATGTTTATCTGTATTTTTGATTAGGAAATGAAAGGAATCTTTATTGAACTTAGTCCTATCAAAGAAGACTCCTAAATATCTCCCCAAGAAAACCTTAGGGGTCATATTGAAAGTACTAGCAAGACGTCGTTTAGTCGGGTTGGGGACTAATTAGAAAAAACTATAGAAGATTTGTGAAAGTTGATTAATTGGCCAGACATATCGGCAAATGAAGAAAGAATATTTCGAAGATAAGAGACGGAAGTTGTGGTGGCTTTACAGAATAATAAGCTATCATCAGCAAAAAGAAGGCATGGCAAAGGCGGAGCAGAAGGACAAATTTTTACACCAATACCAGACGTTGGGTGTTGGGAAGCACGRAGTAAACTACGGGAAAGAATTTCCATACATATAATAAATAGTGCCGGGGAGAGTGGGTCACCTTGGCGTAGGCCTCTGGAAGGGTGAATGATTGTGGTGGTAGAGCTATTAATCGATGGTGAGTAGCTAACTGTGGTGACAGCTGCTCTAATCCAAGTAATCTAAGTGTCACTGAATCCAAATGTGGATAAAGCAGCCTAAAGAAAATCCCATTCGAGGCGATCATAAGCTTTTTCCATGTCTAACTTTAGAGCAAGCCAGCCCGTATGGTTTTTGGATTTATTAAAGAGGTTAAGAACTTCATGGACTAGTAGTATGTTATCTTGTATAGAACGATCAGGGACAAAAGCACTTTGGAAAGGGCCAATGATTTTCGTAAGTGTAGGGGTGAGACGGTTAACAAGGATTTTAGAAATAGCTTTGTAGACCGTTGTACAAAGACTAATCGGGCGGTAGTGAGCAGCTCGAGAAGGTTGAGGAATCTTCGGGATTAGTGTAATGATTGTATGGTTCAGTTGACGTAACATGTGGCCGTGGAAGAAAAACCCACGTATGGCTTTAGTCAAATCATTGCTAATGATATGCCAATATGCTTGAAAGAACTTAGGTCCATAGCCATCTGAACCAGGAGCTTTGTAAGGGCACATATCAAAGAAGACTTGTTTGATTTCATCATCCGTAATCGGGGATGTCAGAGCTAGGTTATCTTCCTCCGTGATAACCGGTTGAATCCAACTGAGATCAAAGGTACGGGGTGAGGAATGGTTAGATTTGAWGCGTTTGTTGAACTCTTGATAAAATAAGTCCATAAGATCATCCGGGGAAGTGACCCATTGATTGTCTTCGTTTTGTAGACGGAAGATTTGAGATTTGCGTTTCCGTTCTTTCATCATATTATAAAAGAACTTCGAATGACGGTCACCTTGAGTAAGCCAGGACTGACGAGCAAACTTACCCCAATACCTCTGACCAAAATTGAGAAGTTTTTCGCGTTGATTAAGTAGACGATGAAGGTGTTGCTCAACATGGATGTTGAAAGGATTCTGTTGAACTTGTGATTCCAAGTTTAGAATTTTATCATGATTAATGCTGAGTTTATTTTGAATATTTTGCCATACTTACGAAAGTTCCAATCTTTAAGCACGAACTTGATACTTGTAAGTTTGTTTGTTATACAAAAGAAGCGAGAGCCCTCATAACGATGAAGCTAGTGGCGACGGACAATAGTCTCTGCCTCCTTATCTAGGGTCCAGGCATTTTGAAAACGAAATTTAGAGAGAACAGGGGTAACATATGTGGAGGTAGAAAGGACTATGAGACAATGATCAGAGCACGAAAAGTGCTCATATGTTAAAGAAGACGAAGGATAAATATGGTGCCATAACTGGTTCGCCAAACAACGATCTAAACGTTCGTAGATTAAGTATGGACCTACTAATTTTTTCCATGAGAAAAGTGTGCCTGTAGAAGGTACATCAGTCGAATCAGTGGCGAATATAAAAGCATTTAGGCGACGACAATGGCCGGGAAGAAGTGGGTTTCCTCCCCTTTTGTCGATGGAATTTAACATGATGTTAAAGTCACCAATTATTATCCAAGGAGAGGAGAGTGACATAGTAAGGGCAGTAAGGTAGTCCCAAAAGAACGGCTTATCTCTTTCCTGCACTGGTGCGTAAATTACGAACAGGGTGAAGGAGAGATTCCGAGCTTTGTCAAGCACTGAAAGTGACCCCAAACGATGCTCTAAAAATTTACATGTAGGTCAATCGACGAAATATTCCAACATATCCACATTCCACCACAATGGCCTATAGGATCGATAATGTGGATATTATCAAAACCAATAGTTCGACTAAGGCGAGCACTGTTCGATTGAGATAACATAGTTTCCATAATGATTAAAATATCTGGTTGAAATCTTTTACGGAGGTAAATAATTTCACTAAGTTTTTGGGGTTTCTTTGCCTCTTGGATGTTCCAACTAATTATTTTCATGAAATGATGAGAGGATAGTAAGGAAACACAATATGAAGATAGTAAATAGACAGAAAAAGAAAAAAAACTTTGTTTTTGAAACGACAACCTATTCAAGAGCAAGTAGGGGAGGGGTAGAATGCAGGCATACAAGGAGAAAAAAGAAATGTTTCGTAGTCGAGGAAAGATGTACATGGTAGATACGAGGAAASAAAGAAAGACAAGTAGTATAGTATAGAGCATGGCCATATAAATAACAAAAGGAAGGGGTGATAAGCCAATCGTACAAATAAAAATAATGCATGGCATTACAAGTATAGAAACACAGTAATGTTGGGAACAAAGTGCAGTAATAGAAAGCAGTAGAGAGGCTAAAAGGAGGTGCCAAGTATATATCCAGCAGACAAATAAAATTACAGAAAACCGAGACAACATCTGGGCATTTCTCATTGATTGAAAATACATGCAAGGTAGTAAAAGAAATACAGATGTAGGAGACTTTAAAAGGAAAACAGGCATCCATAGCAGGAAAGTGAATAAGGAGGGAGACCATCGGGTACCTGGGAGGAGCAAAACAAAATAAAGGATAGTGAAGTATGTGAGCAATAAATAATTAGAGGGCAAAGTGAACATTAAGATAAACAAATCATCAAGGGGAAACCGAAAATGCAAAACAATATGTACAGTGAACCATAAACGGAAAATAGGAGTAAAGAARGAGACAAGGGTAGTATACAAATGGTAAGTAAATAAATGTTTCCTAAGAGTAGTAATGTATAAACAAAACCATAAAGACATGATCATATTTCCAATAGGGAGTTTGGTCAAAAATATATAACAAGAATACAAATAATAGAGGAAATATAATATAACCCAAATGCTTAGGACAATAGAATTAGAACACCAAAAATACAGATAAAGAAATAGATGAGGTAGAAGGACTAATAAAAATACAACAAAGGAAAAGATAAAAATGGAAGAATAAGAGTGAAGGTATGCTAGAAGTAAACTACTAGAATGTAACACCCCCTTGGTGTGAACAGGAGCCCACTAGTAGATATTGTCCTCTTTGGGCCTAACCCGCAAGGATTTGCTTTTGGTGTGGGCTTGTTACCCACCCAAAAGGCCTCTACTAGGTTAAGGTATCAATCTACTCTATATAGTAGACTTCGTTCTCCTCAACTTTCGATGTGGGATGGAACCCTAGTTCCTTGTCACCCACCCTAGAAAGGGAGCCTGCGTCCTCGAAGGCACGACAGAACACCGGAATGGACCCTGGCTCTGATACCATCTGTAACACCCCCCTTGGTGTGAACAGGAGCCCACTAGTAGATATTGTCCTTTTTGGGCCTAACCCGCAAGGATTTGCTTTTGGTGTGGGCTTGTTACCCACCCAAAAGGCCTCTACTAGGTTRAGGTATCAATCTACTCTATATAGTAGACTTCGTTCTCCTCAACTTTCGATGTGGGATGGAACCCTAGTTCCCTGTCACCCACCCTAGAAAGGGAGCCTGCGTCCTCGAAGGCACGACAGAACACCGGAATGGACCCTGGCTCTGATACCATCTGTAACACCCCCCTTGGTGTGAACAGGAGCCCACTAGTAGATATTGTCCTTTTTGGGCCTAACCCGCAAGGATTTGCTTTTGGTGTGGGCTTGTTACCCACCCAAAAGGCCTCTACTAGGTTGAGGTATCAATCTACTCTATATAGTAGACTTTGTTCTCCTCAACTTCCGATGTGGGATGGAAGGGGAACAAAGTCTACTATATAGAGTAGATTGAAACCTCAACCTAGTAGAGGCCTTTTAGGTGGGTAACAAGCCCACACCAAAAGCAAATCCTTGCGGGCTAGGCCCAAAGAGGACAATATCTACTAGTGGGCTCCTGTTCACACCAAGGGGTGTTACATAGAAAGTATAAGAGTTTTAGAAGTACGAATAAAAATAGTAAAAAGGGGGCTCAGAGTGCACCAATCATCATAGTGTAATAGGGTAGCTAATGACCTTGCAACCACCCAAACCATAAACAAGCTCAAAACATGGTAAAAATAACAGGGAGGAGTAGCAAGGTTAAATGAATAGCAGAGAGAAGGGATGGAAGTGTAGATAGGAAATAGTAGGGAGGGGAAATCAAGAATTGTAATAAGTGGATAAAAGGTAGTAGGGGAACCATCAAACAAAGAATATAACAATGTAATGAAAGGGGAGAGGGAATAGCAGATGGGTGTAGTAGAAGTTAATAACAATGTAAGGCAAAACAGGAGGTAACAGTACCATGAGGTAAGCAGGGAATGGTGGCGGAATGCAAGGTCATTTACTGCCAAACTGTATAGAATATAGAAAGGGCACAGACAAGAGCAAGAGTTGTTTGTAAAAATAACCAACTTGTAGTGCATCACAATCCATAAACACTCAGAGTTGTGGTGACGAATCATCCTTACCCAAAATAAAGTCAAGTAACTCAACATGCACAGGTAAACGAGAAAAGGAAGGGAGGCAGAGAGTAGGGGGAGGAAAAAACAGTAGGGGAAAATGGGTGAGAGTAGGTGTAAAGGAAAGTACCAGAAAAAATTGAGTGATAGTAAACCAAAGAGTGAAAGCAGTAAGCTCCAAAATAAAACAAGGAAGAAAATAACAGAGGGAAAAAAGAGGAAAAAGACACACAAAGACATAAATGAAAGGAAAAATGGACAGTAGGTAGTGAAAAGGCAGTGAAACCGCAGTAAAGATGGACAAAAAGTAGTAGAAAGATACAAGTAATACTAAAAAATAGCAGTAGAAGGAGACAAGTAATACCAAAAAGTAACAGGAGAAAGAGATAAGAAAAACCATGAAAATAATGTAATACCAAAATGCAATAGTAGGAAGAGACAAGAAATACCAAGTAAGTAAAGTAGATAAATAAAAAAGGTTTACAATAACAGAAGTACAACATGGGGACYAGTGGGTCCAAAGATACATAGCTAGGAAGTAGGTGCCAAGGGCAAAGAAAATAACAGAGTAGAAACAGAAAAAAACCAGGGGTAGTGACAACCAACTAGGGGGCCAGTAGGGCCTTTTAGGATACAAAGAAAAATAAATAAAGAAAATAATAGGACTAGGCCTAGTAAAAGAAAAGGAATCTAGATAAAGTACAAGCTGGGAGGGGCCATGAGGTTTACTCATGTTCAGGAGAAGGGGAGGCCATGGACTCATCACTTGTCCTACGCCTTTTGTCTGAATCAGAAGATGGGGAGGCCTTTATTGCCATAGAGTCAAAAAACTCTAATTCTTCAGTAGGAGACATGGCACAATTGGACCCATATTCAATGAGACCAGCAATGACAGTTGAAGCAGGAGAGATCACAGATTGTAGGGGAGCCACATCGGTGATGGGGGAGAAGCCCTGGTCAAAGTYAGCAAGATTCTCATCGGAGATAAGATGAGTGGGGTCAGGGGAAATCATAGAGGCAGAGTGTGGAGGGGTAGTAGGTGCAAATTGAGGTGGAGGAGAAGGTGAATTTGTGGGGTGACACTGAATTGGGAGAGGAGCTTGCACATAAGTGAGAGAGTGGGAGCCTGATCTGAGCCTTCGAAAGGAGGGTCTAGGGGCTACCCTCTTTTGGGGAACTACTTTGATCCACTTATGGAGAATTGGAGAGGGATTATTGGAAGATTCAGCATGGTTGGGAGGCTGCAAATTGCCTCGATTAATCATGAGATGCATGGGGGGCCTGAATTTGGAGGGACAAAGCTCAAGTGAATGGGCATCATCACCACAAAGGGGACACACTTCAGACATTCCTTCATAGTTAAGGTGTATCTGTTTAACCTGACCACCAATGGTGACATTTAAACTACTTGGGACAGGTTGGAGAACAGAGATGTTAAGACAAACTTTAGCAAATTTGAGTTTTTCCTTTTCCTTAGTAACTTCATTGATTCTAACAAAAGTGCCAACTGGGGCAAGGAGGACGGAAAGAATCTCTTCTGTCCAATATTGAATGGGCAAAAGGTGAACTTTAACCCACTGATCAATATGGGTGACAGGAGTTGAGTAAGGGCAAAAAGATTCAAACCAAGGGAGGATGACAAAATTGAGACCAAGGACAAACCAAGGCCTCTTTGACCATACATTAGTACTATCAGCAACAKTAGCAAATTCAATGAGAAACCAGCCATTTCCCATTGGTTTAAAAACAACATCACCAGTGACAAAAGACCAAGATTTTTTCAGTTTTGACTCAATGATATGGCGATAGGGAGGATCACCAATAATTCTACCAATGAGACAACGTTGAAACATAAGAGAGGACTTGAATCATCCATAGGGGGTAAGGTAGTCTCAATAACATAAGKATTTGTTACAAACACATGGGCATTAATGCCCACATGGTCTGTAACACTAGGGAAGGATGGGGCCAAGGTAGGGGGAGCAAAAGCTGAACCCTCGGGTCCCAAGTGGATGGAATGGTCGAGTGTGGGAGGTAGAAGATCTCCACTTTCAGTGGGAGGAAGACCTCCCTCAACTGGGAATGATGAATCCAGATTGGGATTTTTAGAAGTAAGTCCTTGGTTACAAGGGGCATTGGTGTTAGAAGGAGAAGACATTAAGGAAAGTAACAGTGGGAGCATGCAAGTGAAGTAAAAAAAAGGAGAGGATGGTGGTGTAGTGAAAACAATAGTGACCGGGMAAAAGTATATATAGTGGAGTAAAAGCATAGGAAGTTGTGGTAAATGAAGTTAAACATCAGGATAGGAGAAACACTAAAAAAGGGGAGAGGGGCAGACTGAGGGAGGTTGGAGATGAGGAACACCAAACTAAGGAAACAAGTAAAACCAGCAGACACAAAAACACAGTAAGTAATCACAAAATTAAGGAAATGTAGCCACATTAGGTGTGAAATGCAGACATGCAAAATGGTAGAATGACAACACAGATAGAGAAGAAGGAGGGGGTAAGAAGAAAAAGACACGTAGCAGTAAGTTAGAAACGAAAAATAGATGGAAGAAGGGAAGAGGTATGTCATGAAAATGGGGTAGGTCATGAAAATGGGGGAAGTACAGTCTAGATACAGTAGTGAAAAGACTAAGGAAGGTGCAAGGTAAGCAGCCAACAGTAGGAAGGACAAAAGTAGAAAAATAGGAAAAATGGTGATGGATAAACGGCAACACAAGGTTTGAACACCACTACAAAAAATAGCAGAGAAACACTGAAGATTAAAACCCCAAAAAAAATAAACACCAAAAAATGATGTCAAGGGCAGAGCAAAACACAAAAAAGAAACAAAGATCAGAGGAAAACTTAAAAATGATGATAGRCAGAGTTTAAAAAACTCATAAAACATTGCAAAACACAAAATTACACAAAGAACAGTCAAACCTTACACAAAATTGCCAGCATAGTGATCTATGGTAGCTAGGTATGGCAAGAAATGACACATCAATGGAAGAAGAAAAAATACAGCAACCCAGTAGATATGATGGAGAGARAAAGAGAGAGCAAAATGCACACAACAGAGCACCAAGATGGACATAAAATATAAACAAAAGAAAAGCAAGATAAGGATAGAGATCACCATAAAGCAGGAAAAAATCCGAATTCAAAAATGGGGAGGGTGTGCATTGAGGACAAGTGTCATCTATGGCAGAGAAAAGGAGCATCAGAGTGTGCCAAGTAGCATGAGGAGTGAACCTCGAAACTCTATAAAACGATGGTAGTAGCATACACCTTCCACGGGATTGCAAAGTATCCCTAAGTGGTATCAAAAGAATGGTAATATGGAGAACAATATGAAAAACACAGGACCATATACTAGAAAAAAATCAGTGGAAAACGTTAGTGCAAATTCAAAGCAAGGAACAAAGATAATAGGAATAACAAAGCACCCCTGCAAACAAAAAAGAAGATCTGAGTTGAAAAATAATAGGAGATCTAAGGTTAACAACAAAACATAGAGATGAAGAGAAAAGCATAACAAAAAAGAGTGAAAAATACCGTTGGGAATGAGAACAATAAACCAGATAACCTCCATAGATCTGGAGTATTCATAGGGAAACCCTGCAAAAAACAAGGACAAAACCAGAGAAACATAATAAAGTATAGGAAATCATAGCATAATAATCGACTGGGATGTATAATCCCAGGATGAAACCATAAAAGTAACATTAGAGATATTTCTGAAATTTCAGAAGTTTGTTCGGGGTAAAAAAAAGGGGAAAGAAAATGGGGGAAGTGTTTATGGGGGGGAAAAAGGAAGTGGTGGTGAATGGGATGGCTAGGGTGGAAAGTAGGATWAAAAACGAGATAAGGATCAAAGTGGCGGCGTTGAGGTTGGTAGAAGAGGCGAAGTGGTTGCAGAAAGGGGGTATCAAGGCGAGGGATTGTGAAGGTAGATCTGGGAYGAAGGAATCGGTGTTGTGTTTGAGGGAGGCGCCGCTGATGTAGAAAGCGTAGTGGTTAGCCTCCGTTGGCCGTTGAGAAGCCACAGATGTTGTGCGGTGGAGCAGCGAACAGTGCCCAAGARTTGTGCTTTGGATGAACATTGAGGAAACTTTATAGATTTGGAGAAATAAAGAGGGATGAATAAACCACTCTATCCACTCGATCCAAATATCACAAGAGAAAAGGGATCGAAAATTGTAGATCCAATTTAATAATTTAACAAGGATAAGCAAAAGGGAGATAGAAATCCCCAGTGAAAATTCGAGAGAAAGAAGCCAGCGAGTGAAAGRCTCATGGTAGTAATTCAAGAGAATAGGAGGAATCAGTTGATAGATCCAGAAGCTAATGTTCAAAGGGTCAAAGATGGGCACAGTTCCCGAAACCAATCGGCTATCTCTCTTTTGCCAAGAGAGGTTTCTACAAGACTTTCTCTCTATATGAGTTAGTACATGCGTGGTGCAAATACTATTAATTTTCTACCGAAAACTCAAATTCTAAACCAACATTTTTTAGTATGTTTTAAATTGTGGTTATTATGTGGGTGAGTACGATTAATTAATTGGGGTTATTGTGGGTATAAAGTAAGGGAGACAAAAATTGACACGACACGAACCCGACCTGAAAAAGTGGGTTAGGTTCGAATTTTCGGACACGAAAACGAAAATGGGTCGACACGAACACGACCTAAAAAAATGGGTTAGGTTCAGGTTGAAATTTTTGACACAAAATTAACACGAAAAATAAAAAGTGTCCAACTTAAAAAATAATGAAAAATAAAGGAAAGCTAAAAATAAATCGGTAATCCCTAAAGCCCTAACTTTACTACCCACCCACTCTTATTCTTCTCCGCCGTTATCCACTCCTTCTCTTCTCCTTCATTCAGATTTCAAACCAATCCTTTTCTCTCTCTTCAATTTCTTTAAAAAAAAAATCCAAAAAACCTCTAAAAATTGCAAAAAAAATCAGACAAATCGTTATTAGTAAGGGAGGTTGTTCGAATTCAGAAGTACTTTGTAAACTTGTGGTATGGTATGTACTTAAGTACTTTGTATTACTAAGTATTACAAATGGTAGCTTAAAAAATTCAAGTTACAATAGGTGTATTCGGGTTCATATATTCGGGGACCTGACAAAATCATGTCATATTCGGGTTCATCGCACCTAATTTTTGGGATTGTTTTCCGAAGATTAAAAAAAGCAGGTCAAAAAAGGGTCATCAAGTCGACCCAAAAAAATTCAGATCGAGTTAGGTCTAAAAAACCTGACACGAAAAAAATCAAGTCGAGTTAGGCTTGGGTTTTTCGACACGAACCCGACCCGACCCATTTGACGCCCTTAGTATAAAGGTGTTGTTTCGATCCCTTCATGTTTCAGATTGATTGGTTTGGATGTTTGATACCTTTAGAATTTGAATTGATTGGTTTTGAAGGTGGTATCTTTGGAATTGGGATTGATTGGTTTAGATTTAAATGAGGTTATCAGATTTCATATTGGCTGGTTTGTTGGGAGTACTTCAAGGTGATGTCATGCTTGGTGATTTTCTTAGGGTAGGTTGGATTGTATTGAGTTCTAATGATTGGTTTAGGGGAAATTTCCTTAGGTAACCCTGAGGTTTGGCCTAATAGCTCTTATACACCTGAGGTTTCAGGATAGGATCAGGTAACCCTGAGGTAAGGGTATAATAGCTCACGTGACCTGACYGTTAAAAATTAACTGACGCCGTTAATTATTAAGATAAACCATTAGTTAAATTCGTAACTCAYTTATAACTTAAAAAATAAAAAATAATTAAAACTCTCTTCTTCCTCCTTGGTCCTTCTTTCTTCATCATCCATCCTTAAATCTTCCTCCCTGCTCCTTCCTCCTTCATCTTTCATCTTTCAATCTTCATTCCTCCTACTTCGACTCCACCACGCAACCGCAACCACAACCGCAACCGCAGCAGCAACAACCGCCAACGTAGCAAATAACCCCACCAACGCAACAACCACCATAGAAATTCGAACCACCCAATTTGCAACCAACCCAGCACAACCACRAACACAACCACCGCAACCTTGCCACAAACACGGCCACAAACCACCCAATTCAAAACCAGATTCGTTGCTTCTGCCATATTCGTAGCCCAACCACCAATAAATTCATGAATTTTTGTTCAAAATTTTCGAATTTTTGGAATTCGAATTGATAGAATTGTTCGAAATTTAACATGAATTCGAACACAAATTCCCCCCCCCCCCAAAAAAAAGTTTGAATTAAACCCCAAATTTGCTCAAATTTGTGTACGAGCTGGTTGGCGTTGGTTGGGCAAATTCATGGTGGAACTTGTTCGTTGTAGGTGCTTGCTAGTTGTTGAGTCGATGTGGTGGGTCGCATTGGTGGTTGGGCAGCGATGGTTGGTCGTCGTGGTGGGTCGCTGTAGGATGTGGGCCGTGCCCTCGCGTATAGCGGGCGCGCGGCTTGGTACTACATCAGGGTGCTTTGCGTGGGCTTGAGCCACGGAACCCGCACGTGAGTGCGTTGGGGTAGTGTTGTCGAGTAAGGGGAGTCGCCACCGTGCCTATAAAGGTTATTCAC
>SNQN01012428.1:0-16002 GCA_008642245.1 Bassia scoparia
CAAAGCATTCTTTTCTGAGTCAAAAACCAATCGCGAGACGCTTGTATGTTTCATCACGATCACTCATTGGGGAGACATTTCAGGTGTCTACAGAAGCCCCCACTTGACTGAGTGGAGAGACGATAGGTCTCGTAAGACAAAGAGTCAAAGTGATTTCGATTCGGGATGCGAGAGCAACTCAAGGAGTCTCTGCGACCCTGAGTTACCCTTTTTCGCCACCCAGGGTACCTGCAAAAAAAGGGTTATTTTACTTGTAGCCGTTTGTCCCATGCGGTTTGATGTGCTTGTATTGTGTCTGAGTCCTTAGCGGTCCATTCCCCGTTCGGCTTGCTGGGAGAAATGCAGGCGCGTCCCATGCTTCCGAAGAAATTGAGCATTGACTTGAAAATCGATAGCCAATTCAGGATTAAGGACTACCTTGGTGACGACATAGGTCTGTTTTTATGTCGAGCGGAATTTTGCATGCAATGTTACTTGTATCTTGTGACCTGAATATTGGGAGAGGGGGGGCAAGAGCATTGATTTTGAAAGAGTCTTTGAATTCGAATAGGGCCTGTCTAGGTCTGCCTGGGTTTTGAGACATAATTTGAGGAGATCATTGAATTTTGAAAGGGCCTTGTCATAGGGTTCTGGTTTTTAGACATGATTTGACAGAGTCATTGGATGAAAGAGGTTCTTTCTAGAGTCTGGTTCTGACATGGTTTAGGAGTTCTTGAATTTGAAGAGTCTTTTTGTCTAGGTCGGTCTAGACATAATTAAAGTGTCTTTGAATTTGAAGGAGTCTTGTCTAGGTCTGGTTTCAAGACATGATTTGAGAGAGTCTTGTCTAGGTCTGGTTCTAGGACATGATTTGAATAGCCTTTGAATTTTGAAAGATCTAGTCTAGGTACTGGTTCTAACATAAAGGACGGATACTAGAGGGTCTAATCCCGGTAACCAAGTGCCAATTTGAAGAGTTCATTGGAAGAGTGACTTAGAAACGACGTTTGGATCCGAGACTATGGCTTGACCGAACGTGACTTGACTATGAATTTGAACTTGAACTGACATCGGACTTGACTTAACATCGGCGAGACAGTGGACTTGATTGGAAAGTGACGATGGGTCCATAAGGAATTTTCATGATTTTCACTGATAATTGCAATAGACTTGAACACGCACTAGGGCCTGTAGGATACAAAAGCCCCAACTGGAAAATTTAATGGCCATGTGACGACGAAGCCCCATCCCAGCGTAGACTTTGAGACAATTAGAGTCAACATAGGAAGGTGATGGATTGTATGGATGAGTTCCCCAATAAGATGTACTAACCCAAAGGTCATAGTTGTTACTTCTTTGATGAGTCAATCAGTCCTGAAGGTGACCCAAAGAAGAGCTATGGTATCGAGTGAAGATAAAAAGAGGGTCAATTTTTGGCTAAGGGTCAAAAGATCGGCTAGAGCGAGGTTGGCTAGATGATGGTTCAAAAAGAAAGTCTATTCAGCCTAGCTGGCCAAAACCATTATCAAATTTCTAAGGCAAGTTCAAAGCACTCAAAAGGGCCTCAAATGAATTTAATTGTTAATGCGGTCGAACCCTCGAGAGAGGGAGGCTTCCTACGGTATCCTTACGGAATCAGACCACCGATTAGTTCTTATGATGATATTGACAATGCCTCGTGTGTGAGAGGGCTTTGTGGTTGTTAATTGTGAGGCTGTGGTTGAGGTGAAAAAGCTTTGTGATTACGAAGTGACCACGGGTGCGCAGTTGTGCTTTTTTTAGACTTTGCTTTTTTTGGAATGGGGCTTTGAACTTTGGATTTGCATTGGATTTTGGCATTATTTTGCATTGTACTTAGATTTTTTGCTTTTTTGCTTTTGCCATTTTATTCTTCTTCTTTTTCTTCTTTCTTTGCACTGTCTTTCCTAGTCCGTGATCCCCTAAGGTTAGCGTAGTGTGGGTGATGACAAGAAAGATAGGCTACAATTGATAGTAGTGTTTGTCTGGCTCAAAAGGTGCGCTGCAAGGGATTAATGGATTTGACTGTGACAAATGGAAAGGAAGGAGGGGTTCGATTGTGGAGCTTGTTGAAAGAAGGCCCTCTGGGCAATGTCAAGTTCAATTTAGTTAAATCAAGTATGTAGATTTAAACCCAATGTGGCCAGTGGAGTGTTAGCACTTCGCAAGAATTAGAAAATAATATGCCAAACATCAAACTGGATCACTTTATTTGATGAATGAAAACTGCAACATACATGTCTTATTTTTTAAGAGACTACATAGACTCAGAAAAAGGCAGTCGCAAATCTGAACATGAACAGAATGCTTAGGACTTAGACTCTATGACTCATCTAAAAAAGGCCGCAGATGGATCATTGACCCACGGCCTTGGGTGACTCATGGTTTAGCAAAGGGATCTTGTCGTTGAATTGTTGATCTATCCTGTTCGCAGCGTGGATGTGTATCTGAGAGCGACACATCTCCAAACCATGTTATGAACTCCCCGCTGATGCTTGTATCAAACACGACGTTGCAATTCTCCCAGTCGGTAGTGACCCTCCTTGGTGGAACTTGCAATAAGCATTGGATTCCAATTCTTAGATTCTTGTCATCTGAAGGATCTGGAGTGGGTCCAATAGGAGCAAGTGCACCTTTATGCAGTTAATCTATCAAAGGCCTGCTCATAAGTCATGCCAATGGAAAAAATGTCCTCGGTGGTCCTCGAGCCTGTTGTTGAAAGAGCCAGGCATGGTTAGAAGAGTTGTCATTTGGTAATGTGGCTACTTTATCAGTGTTGGAAAAAGAGGAGCCACCTTTCTTGTAAAGCCCCCACCGTTACCCTTAGGACTTCTGGGCTTGAACATCTTCCTCAACTAGGAGGCAACTTGTAGAGCCCAGTAAATGAATCAATGGGTTGAAACTTAAGGGCTCTCGATACTTGGGCTGAAGGTTCTGTGATGACCATTTCAAACTTGATCTTCCTCATTCGCGTCATGTTCATTTGAGCGGCTTTCTCCCTCCAACTATTAGAAAAGTAGAGAAATTTTCTCTCTCACCTTGCTTGGTGGCCTCTAGTTCACGGAGACCGACAGAATGCTGGAATGTACCTGTACTGCTTTAGAACTCGTGTTTGATATATTCTAAATCATCGAGCTGGCTTGATTTAGGGTCTTGAACCACCTGGATGGATTGGTGTTCCAAAGTAATAGGGAACACGAAGCGAACAACTCTTTGCTCATCCTTTAGACCATTGAGATATTTGAAAGTGCGGAGTCTTCTGGATCTTCAGTTCCCTTGAACTTGGGCAAACAGTGATGACAAACTTCTTAGGAAGCTGGCCGCTAATCTCATAATCAGCAACACGAGGCCCTTGAACTGAATTTTCGACATTCTCTTGACCAACTCTTCTAGTGCTCCACCCTTTTTTCCGTCTCAGTCTTCGGAGGAGGAGTGGTGTCTCAGCATCGTCTTCTTCCTCCCCGTCAGACTCGAGAGGTTTTCCTGGGTCCTCTTTTCTTTCAGCTCCCCAATGCTCTTTCTTGGGCATCAAGGCGAGAATTCACAGACTCGAGCTTTTCTAGGAGATAGCGTTTAAGCTGTTGTTCGATGTTTGCCATGGAAGTCGCTTGTATCAGCTCGAGCGCGTCGGTTCTGGCTTCTGTTACTCTTCTAGGCCCTAGAGACAAGTTGCGAGTCTTGCCTATCTGCTGAAATCAAGAAATTACACTTTAGAACCCAGAAACAAAAGATTGGTCTACTTGAAAACTCTTAGAACAAACCTAACTCAGTCTTGAGTTCTGGACTTAAGGAACTGAACCGAAATTAGACTTGAATGGGCTAGACCTAAATCCGATTTAAGTGCTAGACTCGAGAAAGCATTCAAACCTAATGATGGCCTTTTTCAGAATTAAGACCTCTTGACCTACGAGCCACTTGAAATTGAATGGCCTAGGCTTGAATCAAAGTTCCTAGGTTGAGTCTATGATCGAACCTAGTTCAGTTTTAAGGTTCTAGATTGAAGTTGAAGCGAACCTAATTCAGATTCAAGGTCTTGGGTGAACCTAATTCAGATTTAAGGTAGGCGTTAAGAATTGAATTGAACCTAATTCAGGTTTAAGGTTTTTGAATTGAATTTGAAATGACCTAATTCAGATTTAAGGTTCTTGAATTAAGAATGAACCTAATTCAGATTTAAGGTTTGAGTTGGAATTAATTGAACCTAATTTAGGTTTAAGCGTTCAAAAGAGTCGAATCTAATGTCAGATTTAAAGACTCTTGATTGGAAAATCGAACCTAATCAGATTCTAGGTCGAAATAGAGTTTGAAAATTATTTTGAATGGGCCTAATGATCGTCAACTTCAGTCTTGAACCATAAGATAAAGGACTGGCTTAGTTAAGAATTTGAACTGAATGAAGATCACAAGTAACAAGCACATTGATTGACACACAAGCCTAATTTTATTCACCTAAGGTCAGATCTAAGTGAGCAATAGTCGGCTTGTTAAGTCTGATAGTTTGTTACCATGCCTAAGAGTAGAGCTGGGTCCAATTTCACCACCACAACTTGGTGATGTATGCCCGAGATACCCCTTATATACACGCATCTAGATACACGTTGATACGCGGCATGGGCGGGATAGGACTTACCTTAGCCATGTGATCCAATTAACCACATGCAACCAAGATAAAACCCCCTTAAGGTGATCTCGAGCCATAGAACATGCCATATTGGACCAAAGGTGCCTTCAAGACATGACCCTATTCGAAGGGGTCACAAGCAAAATCAATTGATTATGAATATGGAACTACGAGACTTTCAATGTCTGTCCACTCACCAAACTGGTGATATCCCAGTTGAAGTCGCCAAAAACTGTAGGGCTTCGCCCCGCCTTAGGGGGCGTTACCTCAGCTCAGTGCATGGAATTGAGCCATGGAATCCGCATGTGAATGCGTTGGGGTGTGTTGTGAATTGAGGGGATCGCCACCTCCTATATAGGTTATTCACGGACGCCCGAAACATTGGTGCCAAACTAGTGGCCCCACAAATAGGTCTAGTAACCAAAATGTGGTCGGGACATGTACGAATCAGATCTGAACCCAATCGCCCGCATGTAGCGGCCTCTACTTGGTCTCATTGTAGTTCCATAAATCAAACAATTGAATTCAAAAGCCTATGAAATTGATCTCGAAAGCGCAACTAATTACTAGGTGGGTTGCTTTATGTACAAACAATGAATTCTATAATGACAAGGCGATCACTTATGTTTAGTCAATGTTAATAAGGTGCCTATAAACCGGTCGTCCATGATTATCTAACTTTAATGTGACAAGCGATTAAATTTCGTTTGTTAAACAATATTATACAAGTGTGATAGAATATATATAATATACAAACATGAAAGCAAAGGTTATAGCATGATAATATACACATGTGTTCCTTCTCACCTTGTCACTGCAAATAATCAAATTGTTAGAGTAAAACTCAAAGGAACCTCCTCGATTGAATGCTAATTGAGGCAAACAAACGCGTTAGTATTGACAATAACAATATGTATAATAATGAATTTGACAAGATGATGACAATAATGATAAATGTTAATGAAAACGAATTTGAAAGCAAGAGACAATCCTACATATTTACATGAAACGATTAAAAAGTGAGTTTCACATTTTTAATTGAATTAAAACTCATAATAATGGCTAATCAAAATTAGAGAGACAAAAGAATTAAAGAAAAAGAGTGAAAAAGATGTTTTGGTGAGTAATCTCAGATTTATACCTTATTTCGCTTGTTGATTCGAAAGAATCGATGCTTTGAATTAAAAACGAATGTGTTTAGAATATTGAGAGAGAAGAGATAGACGTGTCTCGGGAATGTGCGTGTGAAGTGGGTCGGACTGAGCAAGGCAAGGGTTGTATTTATAGGCACGAGGCAAAACGAAGAAGGAAAAACCCTGCGTATATACGCTACAGAGAGCGTATATACGCTGCCTTCCTGCGTTTATACGCTCCTAAAGTAGCTTATATACGCTGCAAAGTTGCCATTAAAATTTTGGAAACAAGCGCGTTATACGCTGCTATGACGTATATACGCTCCTGATCAGCGTATATACGCTCCATTTCTGCGTATATACGCTCAGTGGTTGAGGCTTTTTCGTATGTATTTTCCAAAAACCTCGAAATATTTGATTTCCTCCGTATTCGTGATTTCCCTTGATTCGACGCACCTAGACCACCCTTGCTCTCCAGCAAGGATTCTAGAATGTTCTAGAAGGTTCCACATATTTTCGGAGTATTTTCTAATTATTCATGTATTTTCTGCTATTCTGCGTATTTAAACATTGCAAAATTCATAAAAATCATAGAAAAATCAGGAAAATAATTTAAAAATACTGCGATTCAGAAAATGTGACGAGCATAGATGGAAACAAAAACATGAGAATCGCGGCTAACTGTTTTGAAAACCTTTGAGTTTATCGAGAAAACCGAAAGAAAAATATTTTGCCTTATTTTGACCTTTGCTCAATAATTCCGAGTACGACCTCACGTATTTCCAACTTTTGTGAGTTCAAAGCATCTTTTCTGAGTCAAAAACAATCGCGAGACGCGGTTATTTCATCACGGATCACTCATTTGGGAGACATTTTCAGGTGTCACACCCATAAACTTGGAGTTGGAGATTGAGTCAAAGATGTCGCAGATATAACTCCTCGCAGATCGCAGCCTTAGTAATTGGCTGATGTGTGCGAGTCGATTTCGATCGTTTTTACAAAACGGTAAGCTCGCACGTCGCAGCTTGCCCTGGTTGATAGATTTGTGCGAGGCAACTTCGATCATTTTTACAAAACGGTAAGCTCGCACGCCGCAGCTTGCCCTGATTGGCAGATGTATGCGAGTCAATTTTGATCGTTTTTACAAAACGGTAAGCTCGCACGTCGCAGCTTGCCCTAGTTGGRAGATTTGTGCGAGCCAACTTCGATCGTTTTTATAAAACGGTAAGCTCCCARGTCGCAACTTGTCTTCTTGGGCAACTGCGAGACCAGGAACTAAGCCTCAGGCGTTTGCTCAATCCTCTTGATTGTCGAGAGTCCATACTTGTGTCATTTTCCACCATCTTTTGGGCACTTGCCCTTGACATGGCTGGGTGCGAGTCCATTTTTGTTGATTTTACAAAACGGTAAGGTCGCATCTCGCACATGATGCGGGTCGCTTGCCCTTGGGGTGACTAGGTGCGAGGTCGTTTTTGTTMATTTTACAAAARGGTGAGCTCGCACCTTGCACATGATGTGGGTRGCTTGCCCTTGAAAGATCAAATTTGAGCTTAAGTGCGAACTAATTTCTGTAGTTTTTACAAAACGGTAAGCTCACACTTCGCATAATTCAGAGCTCGTTTGCTCGTCGCGTTATTATCTAGGGAAGTTTTGCCCTTCGCAGTTTTGGGACGTTTGCCCTACTGACAATTTTTCCAAGTCTATAAACTTCTAAGCACATGACTTAAGGATCGGATTTTTTAGGTTACTTTTAACAGAAATTTGTCCGTTAGGTCTCATTTTGAGAATCCATGGGTGTAAATTATCCGCTTTGAATTTTTTACTTTTTGCCTAAGGAGGGGAGTTGCCCCTGTTAAGATAACAAAAATTTGAAGTTCAAAGTATTGAAGGCTTTCATTCAATCTAGATACTTCAAAGTTTTACAAGTGTTGAGCGCCTTCGGGTCGACTCAAACTTGATAATGCGAGTGCACGCTTGGCAACTCGACTTAGAGTGAGRGCCCTTAGGTCGACTTAAATATGCTTGCTTAAACATAGAATTTCCTTAGGTTATCTGTATTATAAGGATGAGTAAGCCGTTTCCCCTGACCGTCTTCTAGTTTGAAGGTACCATCCCTTAACACCTCACAGATTTTGTATGGACCTTCCCAATTTGGAGTCAACTTTCCGTCTTCCTTTGCCTTCCCGTGGATTCCATTTTTCTCAACACAAGGTCTCCCAATTGGAGAGGCCTATGGTTGACGCGCTTGTTGTATTCCCAGGACATTCTTAACTTATAGATTTGTTGACGAAGGAGAGCGTTGCCCCGAATCTCAAGTATGAGGTCAAGATTACACTTCATGGCTTCCCAATTTCCTTCCTCGGTGTACATCATGACTCGCAGTGTTGCGTTGGCTCATACATCTCAATGGGCAATACGACATTTGAACAAAAAATAAGAGTAAATGGAGTCTCTCCCGTTGAGTTCTTTACCGTCGTTCGCATCGACCATAACACATTGTATAGTTCATCCACCCATAGCCCCTTCGCATGGTCCAATTTCTTCTTCAATCCATTGCTGATAATCTTGTTAAAGGACTCAACTTGTCTGTTGGCTTGAGGATGTGCCACTGAAGCAAAGTGAGCGGTGATTCCTTGGTCCGATAACCAATTTGTGAGAATATTGGAATCAAATTGAGMGCCATTGTCGAAGACGATGGATTGTGGCACGCCATACCGAGTGATGATATTCCTAGTTAAGAACCCTTGAACATCCGACACTTTCATGTTTCTCATCGGCTCGGCTTCTACCCATTTGGTGAAGTAATCCACYGCTACGATCAAGAATTTCTTTTGCCCCGGAGCTTGTGGGAAAGGTCCGAGGATATCCACACCCCACTTGGCAAATGGTAAAGGTGATAGCACGGGGGATAACTGATTTGCCGGCCGTTGGTGAATGTGGGCATGAATTTTGCACTTGTGACATTTSTTGACTAGATTGGCAGCATCTTCTCTCAAGGTCGGCCAGTAGTATCCCGTCCGAAGGGTCTTTTCAGCTAAAGACCTTTCCTCAATGTGTGATCCACACTGGCCTTGGTGGATATCATCTAACACCTCTGCCCTTTTCTTTGGAGTAATACATTTGAGCAAAGGGTGAGAGAAAGATTTATTGTAGAGTTGCCCATTCCACTATACGAACCACATATCTCGCTACTTCACATACTTGGCTTTTTTCGGATCAAGGGGCAGGATTCCCGTTTGTTTGAATTCAATGATCTCGTCCATCCAGGTGCTTCCCCTGTTTATGTAGTGGACCTCGTCTAGCTCGTCTATACTCCGTTGATTCTTGACTTCCTAGAAGACGGACCTGAGAGAGTCCCCCGTAGCCAAGCTAGCCAATTTGGACAAGGCGTCGGCTTGATTGTTTTCTAACCTAGGCACTTGCACTAGATGAAAATGTTCAAGTCCTTCAACCTCCTTCTTGACCATGTCCAAGTATTTGATCATATTCTCATCCCTGGCCTCATACTCTCCATTGACTTGGCTCACCACCAGTTGGGAATCTGACATAGCATCAATTTTTCGTGCCCCAGCTGCTTTACACATTCTAATTCCTACCACCAGAGCTRCATACTCAACCTCGTTGTTAGATGTTTGGAATTTGAACCGCATAACATATTCGAACGTTTCCCCTTCCAGGMATTTGAACGAAATCCCTGCCCCACAGCCATTTTGAGTAGATGAACCATCTACAAATAATGTCCATACGTCGCTTGACGTTTCAACTGGGGGAGGCCTGGTCATTTCGACGATAAAGTCCACTAGGGCTTGTCCCTTTATGGCCTTCCTTGGTTCGAACTCTAAGTTGAACCCATTAAATGCTATCGCCCATTTCAGCATCCTTCCCGAAGACTCCAACTTGGTCAAAGGTTGCTTAATTGGCTGGTCGGTGTAGACAACGATTTTATGGGCTGCAAAATAGGGACGAAGTTTCTTACTGGCCATCATGAGTGTCAGGCTGAACTTTTCAGATGTGACATAGCGCATTTCCGCTCCTTGAAGTACATGGCTTACAAAGTAAACTGACAACAGAGCTCCTTCCTTTCGGCCACCAGCACGGCCGACAAGGCATGTTCAGAGACTGAGAGATACATATACAAGGTCTCCCCTTCCATGGGGCTTACCAGCCTTAGAAGGGAGTGTAAATGTTCTTTCAACTTGACAAAGGCAGCTTCAGCCTCTTCAATCCACTCGAACTTGGCACTCTTCTTGATCGCTTTGACACTTATCCCCAGATTTGGAGAGAAATCTGCCAAGCGCCGCTAGGCATTAAGTCAGCCTTTGAACCTCCTTTACATTGCGAGGTGATTGCATGTCTAGAACATCTTTAACTTTATCAAGGTTAGCCTCAATACCTCTTTCGTCCACCAAGAACCCCAAGAACTTGCCAGAAGTAACCCCAAAGACACACTTCTTCGGGTTCAATTTCATGTCGAAATGTCACAAAGTGTCAAAGGTCTCTCGTAGATCCCTGGCATGATTTTCCTTCTTCTTTCTCTTGATTGCTCTTGATGATCATGTCATGAATGTAGGCTTCTACATTCCTTCCAAGCTGCTTAGGGAAGATGGTGTTTACACATCTTTGMAAGGTAGCAGGGGCGTTTCTTAAGCCAAATGGCATTACCTTGTAACAATACAACCCGTTGTCAGTGACAAAGGCCGTCTTATCCTGGTCTTCCTCCTTAAGAGGGYTTTGATGAAACCCTGAYTAAGCATCAACGAAGCTCATGGCCTCGTGCCTCGCTGTAGAATCTACCAGCTTGTCGATCTTTGGGAGTGGGAAGCTATCTTTTGGACAAGCTTTGTTCAAATCTATGTAGTCTACACACATTCTCCATGTCCCAGTTGTCTTGGGAACTAAGACCACATTGGCCACCCATTCCGGATACTGGCAAGGACGAATGAACCCAGTGTCTAGCAGTTTTTTCACCTCCTCGTTACCCTTGCTTCGAACTGACCCAAGGTTCTCTTCTTTTGCTTCACTGGCTTGAAAGTGGGATCAACATCAAGGCTACGTTGGGCGATCTTTGGATCTAGCCCTGGCATTTCCTCCGCTGAGAATGCAAAGACGTCTTTGTACTCCCTCAACAAGTCCTTGACCTCTTGCCCRAGCCTATCATTTATGGCATCACCTACCTTAACCATTCTCCCTCGCAAGGTGAGATCCAAAGCAATGTCCTCTTGTTGGCCTCCTGGTTCTGGCCGAGAGATGGAAGCGAACAAACCATGGATGACCATCATTTCCTGGTGAGCACCATGAACCTTCATTACTTCGCCAGACTTCCTTTTCTTGGAGACCCCTTGTTTTGAAGCCTCTGGCACATCACTATCCTTGCCCCCAACAAGTGGCTTGGCGGTGGTAAGGTAGCACTCTCGAGCGACTTGCGGATCTCCATAAATTGTGCCAACCTTGCCCGCGTCACTGATGAATTTCATCAACATTAAATGTGTGACCACCACAAACTTTGAAACATTAAGCGTCGGCCTACCAATGATGACGTTGTAGGCTGTCATATTTTTTACCACAAGGAAATTGACTCGCAAGTGCCTACAAACGTTTTCTCGTCCTAGACGAAGAGTGAGAGTGACTACTCCCACTTGCTGGATGATGCCACCACCAAAGCCAATTATGGGATTGTGGCAAGGCACCAAGTCATCGTCATTATACTTCAGCTTTTGAAGACATTCAAAGCTTATGATGTCAGAGGAGCTTCCTGTGTCAATAAGAATGCAACGGACACGCTTATCCGCCACTTTCATTTCGACCACCAGAGGGTCATCATGGGGGGTGCTTACCTCCCCACGATCTTTCTCACAAATGAGAATGTTTGGGAATTTCTCATCTTCATCTTTATCCAGGAGCATTACTTGTTGTGGAGTCCTCACATAATCCAGGTGACCCTTGGCAGTTGGGCCTCCTGCGGCTAAACCTCCAGAAATCGTGTGGACGATCCCAGAGTCAGAATGCTCCTCGTTTGGGGCACCCTCTGTAGAGGGATATTTCTTCAGAAATCTCTTTATTAGATTCTTCTTCACCTTGCCCTGGTGTGCTAAACGATCAATAGTTCGTTGCAAGGTGTAGCAATCGTCGGTGACATGTCCAGGCTCCTTGTGGTATTTGCAATACTTGGATTTGTCCCTCTTGTCCATTTCAGTTTTGATTGGGGGAGGATCGTCGATTAGGACATCCCGACTCACCTCCTTGTAGACCTGGAAAAGGTCTTTTGTGTATTCAATTGTTGGTGTGTAGRTGAACTTTCTTTTCTTCCTGGTCGAGGCTTTTTGTGACGTTCCCTCCTCCTCTATYTTCCAYGTGCCAGACCTCTTTTTGTCAGACCCACCGCTTCGGTGTGCCTGATTGCTTTGATGTTTTGAGGAGGGAGAAGTTACCTTTTCCTTGGCTTTCTTGACAACACAGACCTCTTCAACGTGGATCCATGCTTRTGCCTTTCTCATCATCTCGTTCAAGTCTCCAACCCGTTGTCTTACCATTTGGAACTTGAAGGGATTGTCCTCATCCAGCCACGAATAGAAGTTGTCCAGGATAACTCGGTTTGGCAAGTTTGGGATCTGGAGAGTTTTGTTGTTGAAGCGTTTTACATAGCTTCTCAAACTCTCGATAGGTCGTTGTTGGATTATTCTGCCCAAGTGTAAGCTACTTTTCTGCACTTGGCMATGTGCCATGAAATGATAAGTGAAAAGAACAGCTAGTTCATTAAAGTTGTGGATGGAACCCGTCGGAAGACCGCTAAACCACCTTTGTGCCAGCCCCTTGAGGGTAACTGGGAAGTACTTACACCAAGTCGCATCATCGGCGTAGGTGGTTAGCATGAGATGCTTGTACATTGCCAGGTGATCATCTGGGTCGGTAGTTCCATCATAAGCATCAATAGATGGAAACTTAATCTTCTGAGACTGTGTTGCCATGAGGATAGAAGGAGAGAAGGGGTTCTTGTCAGTTAGGGAGAGCGCTTGCATCCCCCTAGTCACCCATTGGGATGTATGACCATMACCCCTATCCTGGTGAGCACCGCTTTGGTGACACCCCCCACATTGGTGGGATCTAACCTCAGGCTCATGTCAATGTGATCTCGGAGTGGCCTGGTCGGATGTGCTGTGTGCTGGACCATGTGTTCTAAAAGACCAATGTGAAGGGTCCGTACACACCGGCGTGGAACCAGACAATGAATGCTCTTCATCATACCGAGCGGCTTGCTTAAGCCTCTCAGTTCTCTTCTTGTCCAGGATTAGCCTGGCATCTTGGTTCCTTTCCCTCTTAATCTCAATGATCTTTCGGGCATCCATTGAGGAAGCTTCGCGGTCCTACTTCCTCTTCTCGATAAGAGTCCCGACGTCTTCTGGCTCCTCGCGAGAAGAAACGTCATCCTCTACATAGGCTTCATCAAACCTATAAGGCCCACCCTTAGCAGTGGTAGCTTGGTGGTTGTTGTTGTTGTGTTGGCAGGCTTAGGAGTGCTACGGTACCTCCTAGTCTGGCTCTTCTCTCATTCCAAGGGAACGTGTTCCGTGAAAACAAACTTACCTTTCGGAGTTGGATTCTTAACTTTGATTGTTCGGAGTTTGGGAATGATGGGATTGTTGTACTCCACAGCTTGGGACTTGGCAGGAGCTTCACTGCCGGTCACCTTAGACTTGCCTGCCTGCAAGGCTTTCAATCGGGCATTCTCCGCTTGGAGAACGTCAAGTCTACTCTTCAATTCATCCTTGTAGGAGAAGCGCGCCCATATCTCGTCCACTCCCTTGGAGATTTTAGCCTTGAGTGTATCATGAGAAACGTACCTACTATCCAAGTCCTGAAGCGACAGGTCAGTATTGTCCTCCAGGACAACTTGAAAGGTGGAGTTGTCGGCGTTAGTCTCGCCATTGGGATTACTCTCCTTCTCTAAAGATGGAGGTGTGATCGTCCTTCGTGTTGTTTAGTCATCTCCTGAAGCCATTTCTAATTGCCTCCCCACAGACGGCGCCAAATGTTGTAGCAAATAAATTAGGGATGACGTGTCCTAGCTACAATATTTCCCTAGCTTCTGGGTTGAGAGAGGGGTGGAGGCTTCCCTTCAATGCTACCTCTGGAGAGCTGACCTTCTATTGCACGTTGAACGTATCCAGGCTATCTCTGATCTCCTATCCAAGAGTTGGTTGCTCCTTGCTCCTAGCACCACAAAGCTTGCCTGGCACCTGCACAAAGGTGAATAATCCTATTTGGATTAGCTCCCCTCCGATGCTTAAGTAAGTATGGAGTTAGGGAAGTAAAAGTGCCAAGCTAGAGAGAGAAAGTAGAGAGAGATGCTCTCAAGTTGTTGGGAGTTAGGCAATAAATGCTAGTAGGATTGTGTGTCATTTTGGTGGTTTTTTGGGGTATTTATAGGCAATCCCTCAAAAACCAAGGCATCCTTTGGATSGGTGACACTTGTCATCCATCCGTGCTTCCGAGCGTTCCTTACTACCATTTCAGTGTACAAACGTCGGTTCTCCATCCCGTTTCGATCCGGATTAATTTAATRTGTAGTGTTTTCCACGTAAATCATTTTGACCCAATATTTGAAGGACAGGTGGGCAGGGATTTTCCGTGCCACATCAATAACAATACAGTTACAATTTTTATTCACAAGCAAATTCCTCTGATTACAACGGTAAGTTCTTCCCATTTTTCACTCCCTTCATATTCRTTTTTTTAAATTATAACAGATGAAGATGTTATTGTAACAAAATAATAATTTCTATATTTGTCAGGAAATCGTAAATATTGTACTCCCTATATTCCACTAAATTCCTGCCACTTCTACTTTACACGCTTGTCAATGCACAATTTACAAATGAATTATCTTTAGTTATACAAGAGTAAAAATTATAAAAATTGGATTTTAATAAACTACTTGTTAATATGATTCTAACAAGACCACACTTGACTATATTCATTCTTACATATTGACGAGAATTTAAAAGATTTTCACTATTAATGAATAGTGAGAACTATTCATTATGGCATGAATTTAGTGGAACGACTCTCTGATTACTACGGTATGTTCTTGTCATTCTTCATTCCCTTCATGTTCTTTTGTTGAAATTATGTCAATTTATGATGTTATTGTAACAATAAAATAATTTCTATTTTTTGACAGGAAATTGTAGATATTGTATNATGTTATTGTAACAATAAAATAATTTCTATTTTTTGACAGGAAATTGTAGATATTGTATGTTAGTAGGAATCGTAGCATTGTCCGATAGTCGATCGAAGTAAAATTTCTGGTAAGTATTATTTTTTTACTTTATTTGGAATTTGAAATCAAATTTTAATTGTAATTAAGTGAGAAATATTGAAGTTTATTCATTTTTTTAGTATATCAGTGAGACTATATTTAATGTCAGATTTTTTGATTGAGTCATTGTAACCCAATTTTTATGAATAGCAATATTTTTTGTGTTTAGTGAAAGAACACTGTAATTTGAGGGTTGATTGTTTAACGTGATTTTTTTTATTGTGTAATTTTATTGGGTTGATTGTTTAACGTGATTTTTTTGGACTGTGTAATTTTGACCCTGTTTTAATGAATAGTAGTATTTTTGGGGTGCTATGCTTTATTCTTTTAAACTGTAATTCTATGGTATAATGCTTAAGAATGTATGATCAAGTAGTGATTTTATGTGTTTGCAAGTCTTTTTATACATTTTTGTTAATCTATTGTGGCATACTGAGAATTTGATAAATTATGGTGTTTATCTGAAATGTGAAATTGAAAGAAAACATGTATAATTTTATATATAAACATGTATAATTGTATATATAAATAAAAGATACCAAAAAATTTAAAAATAAATGTGCTAAAAAAAATGGGAAAATAACCAACAAAAACATATGATATGCGTATACTATACATTATTATATACTACTGTTTCAGATCGGATACTTTACATTTCAAACAAGAATATAAAATATAAATTTTGAAAAGAATTAAAGAACAGCTCGTTTGTGTGGAACCAGCCACACCTATTTTTCTGTGTGGCTGGCTAAGGGACATAATGGACTCCGTTATGTCCGTACAAACACTTACCTAAAATAACTTTCCTAAATAAACAGTATAAATATGATACAATCCACACTAATCCCTAAAAAAACACTGAAACCAAAAACAATCAGCCGCCATAACTCACAAGTCACAAAACACTGCTTCTCCTCAAGAAATTTCTCACG